>WNGS01096745.1:22420-49920 GCA_020271785.1 Procambarus virginalis
TACGTGTGGGTGAGGTCAGAGTGTCACAACACAGACGCCACGTTGTGTGAGGTAAGAGGTCACAACACGCCACGTGTGGTGTGAGGTCAGAGGTCAAGACGCCGTGTGTGAGGTCAGAGGTCAAGACTCCGTGTGTGAGGTCAGAGGTCAAGACTCCGTGTGTGAGGTCAGAGGTCAAGACGCCGTGTGTGAGGTCAGAGGTCACAACACGCCACGTGTGTGAGGTCAGAGCTCACAACACGCCACGTGTGTGAGGTCAGACGTCACAACACACCACGTGTGTGAGGTCAGAGTGTCGACGCCCCGTGTGTGAGGTCAGAGGTCACGACACGTGTGGGAGGTCAGAGGTCACGCCACGTATGTGAGGTCAGAGGTCACGACACGCCACGTGTGTGAGGTCACAGGTCACGCCACGTGTGTGAGGTCACAGGTCACGCCACGTGTGTGAGGTCACAGGTCACGCCACGTGTGTGAGGTCAGACGTCACAACACACCACGTGTGGGAGGTCAGAGGTCACAACACACCACGTGTGTGAAGTCAGAGGTCACAACACACACCGTGTGTGAGGTCAGAGGTCACAGCACACCACGTGTGTGAGGTCAGAGGTCACAACAACCCACGTGGTGGAGGTCAGAGGTCAACGCCCCCGTGTGTGAGGTCAGACAAAAAGAGCAGGCGACGGCCGTCACCCCAAAAAACCCCGCGCTCCTGGCCACCACATCAATCTGCATCAACAACAACAGCAACAAGAGTTAGTGAAGGTACTTCACCAGCCCTGGAGGACCCTCCCTTCAGGGCTCGGGTAAACTCTGCCGCTCTCCTTACCCTTTGATCCTCACTCCCGTTCGCCCAACCTCACTCCTCCCCCTCCCCCGCCCCACCTCCCCACTTTCCCCCTCGCCCACATCCCCTCCCCCACCTCCCCAACCTCCCCACAGTCCCCGGTGCCTGCACATCCCAGTAGAATAGTGACGATCGGAAGGCACCTTCCAACCGTCCTTCAGGTCAAACCACTATCTGCAGCTCCTGTTCTTGTGCACAAGCCAGGCGCCCTCGCTCTCCTCTCTCTCTCTCCCGCTCTCTCTTCCCTCATCGCTCTTCCCCCCCTCCTCTCACACCGCCGTTCTGGAGCTGCATCTCCCACCCTCTTCCATCTCTTCCCCCTCTCTCTCGCTACTCCGTCGCGCGTCTCCTCTCTCCTCTCCTCCTCCTCACCCCCTCCTCATCTCATTCCCCCTCTCTCTGTCCCGCCTCTCGTCACGCCTCCTCTGCTCTCTCTTCCCTCCTCTCACCCTCCTCTCTCTCATTCTCCCCTTCCCCCCCTCCTCGGTGCCTCATGTCTCCCTCCTCTCTCTCTCCCCTACTCTCTCCCCCTCTCTCGTCCCTGTCTCTCCGACCCCCTCTCTCCCCCTGTCTCTGTCTCTCCCCTCCTCTACATTCGCTCCATGTCACATCTCCCCCATCTTCTCCTCTCTGTCTCTCACCCTCTCTCTCCCACCCTCGCTCTCACCCTCCTCTGCAGTGTCTCTCGCCCGATCACATCGTCTAACCCATCTCGTCCCCTCCTCTCTCTCTCTCCCCTCTCTTCTCTCTCCCCTCTCCTTCCCCTTTCCTTCCCGCCTCTCTGTTACCCTCCTCTCTCCTCCCCTTCTCTTCCCCCCTCTCTCTCCCCTCCTCTCTCTCCCCTCCTTTCTCTCCCCTTCTCTCCTCATCCTTCCCTTGTTGTTTTGTTTGGAGGACGAAGATGGAGAGGTGCAGGCGAAGGAAAAGTTTAGAGATGAGGAATATGACCGCCTGGCTGGCACGGTGTGTGTGTTTGGTAGCTAAGCTAAGCTTGTTAGAGTGTGGGTACGATTTGATTCATGTATTTCAATATATATGGTTGTCTGTATATGAATACTGTTTAGCACTCGGCGATACATGTTCAGATATGTACAGTACAGGTTTTGGTGTTCATTTTCAAAGTATATATTTGTTTTTAGCGAGGGGAGGGGGTGGGGGACCTTTATAGTGACGGAGTACTTTTCTATCGAGGAGGATTTTTTTTAGTGAGAGGGGATTTTTATAGTCTGTATTTCATCTTAGAATTATGTACTGTAGAGCTTGACTTAAACAAGATGAAAGGTCATGGGCTACCAGGTGAGGCGGTGGAGTGACTCATCTTGGAGTAGACTTTTAATCATTGGGTCTTCCAGCAAGTGAATAGTATTGTACACCCTGGCGGCTTGTTGTTGTTGTTGTTGTTGTTGTGGTTCAGAGGTTGTATGTTCACAAGGTCATACACTTCCTGAGTTGTTTGGTCATGTGGAGGACGGTGTTTTGCTGTTCTTCATAGCGACTTGTTTTGTACCTCTCGTAATGTTTCCATCTTAGTTTTCTTAAGGTGAGTAATGGTACCGGAGATTGTTGGAGGTGTGGCCGGGTGTGCTTGCGGGGGTTGAGCTCTGGCTCTTTGGTCCCGCCTCTCAACTGTCAATCAACTGGTGTACAGATTCCTGAGCCTACTGGGCTCTATCATATCTACATTTGAAACTGTGTATGGAGTCAGCCTCCACCACATCACTGCCTAATGCATTCCATCTGTTAACTACTCTGACATTGAAAATATTCTTTTTAACGTCCCTGTGGCTCATTTGGGTACTAAGTTTCCACCTGTGTCCCCTTGTTCGTGTTCCACCCGTGTTAAAGAGTTTGTCTTTGTCAACCTCTGTCAGTTCCCCTGAGAATTTTGTAGGTGGTTATCATGTTTCTCCTCACTCTTCTGTTTTCCAGGATGTGAGGTTCAGCTCCCTTAGCCTTTCTTCTTGCGTAATTTGTGTTGCTTGGTCACAGAATTCTATTAAACCTGTGAGGCACGATTTACCCTCTTGAACCCATGCTGGTGGTGTGTTAAAAAGCTATTTCACTGCAGATGCGCTACGAGCCTTTTCCTCACGATCTTCTCCATCACCTTGCATGGTATACAAGTTAGGGAAACTGGCCTGTAGTTCAACGCCTCTTGGCTGTCACCCTTTTTGTATATTGGGACCACATTAGCTGTTTTCCAGCTTTCCGGTAGATCTTTTGTTTCCAGTGACCTGTTATATCTTCTTGACGTTATCTTGAGATGATTTCGAGGCTTAGCGTCCCCGGGCCCGGTCCTCGACCAGGCCTCCTTTTTGTTACACCCCCCCCCCAGTAAGCAGCCCGTAGCAGCTGTCTAACTGCCTGGTACCTAATTACTGCTAGGTAACAGAAGCATGAGGGTGAAAGAAACATTTTGACCATTTGTTTCCGCCTCCTCCGGGGATCGAACTCGGAACCGCAAGGACTACGAATCCGAAGTGCTGTCCACCCAGCTGCTAGGCTCCCTTATACACCATAGAGAGTAGGACACTTAGTGCCTCTGCACCTTCTTTCAGTATCCACGGTGAGATTTTGTCAGGCCCAACAGCCTTTGTCACATTCAGCTCCAACAGATTCCTTTTGACCTCATCACTGGTGAGGTCATATTCCTCATTTAGTGCAGTGACCTCTCTTTGTTCTATTGTGAAGACCTGCTGGAATCTCTTGTTGAGTTCTTCACACACCTCCTTGTCGTTCTCTAATTTTTTTTTAATTATTTTAATTTTTAAAATAATTTTTTAATTTTATTAATTAATTTTGCCCCGAGGGGCGAGTTTATTGGGCAGCGCCACTCATCTTGTGAGTGGACACACCGCCATAGCAGCATGTACAACACTCCCCAATAGGAAGAAAACCCGCTGGGTTGTTCATCCTGTCACTTGTACCCAGACACAGCTGGGACTTGCTTAACTGTCTCAAGTGAACAGCTCCTCAAACATGAAGATTAACATTTATCAACCCTTAAAAGCTTACGTTATCTTGCGGGTGCAAAATTATCTGTGTATCTGTTCTCCTCTTTTCTCAGCTTCATCACTTGTTCCTTCTCTGGTGTTTTCTTCCTGGTGTGGACGTGGAGCAGCTTTGGTTGGGTCTTGGCTTCACTCGCTATGTCATTTTCATAGTGTCTCTGTGCTTCCCTCCTCACTCTGATGTACTCATTCCTGGCCCTCTAGTATCTCTCCCTGCTCTCTGGTGTTCTGTTGTTCCTGTAGTGTCTCCATGTTCTAAGTACAGTGGTACTGGAGAGTGTTGGAGGTGAGGGCGGGTGTAAGTATTGTGGCGTCTCCGTACCACGGCTACCGAGTCTTCTTCGGTTGCTTAAGGCTATTTGGAACTCTTGCTCCCACACCCAGCTGTGGGGTGTGGAAGCGTCATGTGGTGAGCTGTGGAGGTGTGGGAGCGTCATGTAGTGAGCTGTGGGGGTGTGGGAGCGTCATGTGGCGAGCTGTGGAGGTGTGGGAGCGTCATGTGGTGAGCTGTGGGGTGTGGGAGCGTCATGTGGTGAGCTGTGGAGGTGTGGAAGCGTCATGTGGCGAGCTGTGGGGTGTGGAAGCGTCATGTGGTGAGCTGTGGAGGTGTGGGAGCGTCATGTGGTGAGCTGTGAGGGTGTGGGAGCGTCATGTGGTGAGCTGTGGAGGTGTGGGAGCGTCATGTGGTGAGCTGTGGAGGTGTGGGAGCGTCATGTGACGAGCTGTGGGGGTGTGAGAGCGTCATGTGGTGAGCAGTGGGGGTGTGGGAGCGTCATGTGGCGAGCTGTGGGGGTGTTGGAGCTTCATGTAACGAGCTGTGGGGGTGTGGGAGCGTCATGTGGTGAGCTGTGGAGGTGTGGGAGCGTCATGTGACGAGCTGTGGGGGTGTTGGAGCTTCATGTGGTGAGCTGTGGGGGTGTGAGAGCGTCATGTGGTGAGCAGTGGGGGTGTGGGAGCGTCATGTGGCGAGCTGTGGGGGTGTTGGAGCTTCATGTAACGAGCTGTGGGGGTGTGGGAGCGTCATGTGGTGAGCTGTGGGGGTGTGGGAGCGTCATGTGGCGAGCTGTGGGGTGTGTGGGAGCGTCATGTGGTGAGCTGTGGGGGTGTGAGAGCGTCATGTGGCGAGCTGTGGGGGTGTGGGAGCGTCATGTGGTGAGCTGTGGGGGTGTGGGAGCGTCATGTGGTGAGCTGTGGGGGTGTGAGAGCGTCATGTGGTGAGCTGTGGGGTGTGGGAGCGTCATGTGGTGAGCTGTGGGGGTGTGGGAGCGTCATGTGGTGAGCTGTGGGGGTGTGGGAGCGTCATGTGGTGAGCTGTGGGGGTGTGGGAGCGTCATGTGGTGAGATGTGGTGGTGTGAGAGCGTCATGTGGTGAGCTGTTCGGGTGTGGGAGCGTCATGTGGTGAGCTGTGGGGGTGTGGGAGCGTCATGTGGTGAGCTGTGGGGGTGTGGGAGCGTCATGTGGCGAGCTGTGGGGGTGTGAGAGCGTCATGTGGTGAGCTGTTCGGGTGTGGGAGCGTCATGTGGTGAGCTGTGGGGGGTGTGGGAGCGTCATGTGGTAAGCTGTGGGGGTGTGGGAGCGTCATGTGGTGAGCTGTGGGGGTGTGGGAGCGTCATGTGGTGAGCTGTGGGGGGTGTGGGAGCGTCATGTGGTGAGCTGTGGGGGTGTGGGAGCGTCATGTGGTGAGCTGTGGGGGTGTGGGAGCGTCATGTGGTGAGCTGTGGGGGTGTGGGAGCGTCATGTGGTGAGATGTGGTGGTGTGAGAGCGTCATGTGGTGAGCTGTTCGGGTGTGGGAGCGTCATGTGGTGAGCTGTGGGGGTGTGGGAGCGTCATGTGGTGAGCTGTGGGGGTGTGGGAGCGTCATGTGGCGAGCTGTGGGGGTGTGAGAGCGTCATGTGGTGAGCTGTTCGGGTGTGGGAGCGTCATGTGGTGAGCTGTGGGGGGTGTGGGAGCGTCATGTGGTAAGCTGTGGGGGTGTGGGAGCGTCATGTGGTGAGCTGTGGGGGTGTGGGAGCGTCATGTGGTGAGCTGTGGGGGGTGTGGGAGCGTCATGTGGTGAGCTGTGGGGGTGTGGGAGCGTCATGTGGTGAGCTGTGGGGGTGTGGGAGCGTCATGTGGTGAGCTGTGGGGGTGGGGTGTGGGAGCGTCATGTGGCGAGCTGTGGGGGTGTGGGAGCGTCATGTGGCGAGCTGTGGGGGTGTGGGAGCGTCATGTGGTGAGCTGTGGGGGTGTGGGAGCGTCATGTGGTGAGCTGTGGGGGTGTGGGAGCGTCATGTGGTGATCTGTGGGGGTGTGGGAGCGTCATGTGGTGAGCTGTGGGGTGTGGGAGCGTCATGTGGTGATCTGTGGGGGTGTGGGAGCGTCATGTGGTGAGCTGTGGGGGTGGGGGTGTTCAGTCATGTGTTTCTGTGCTGTCTTTATTCATTTATTTAGTTCCGTGTGTATGTGTGATATTTCTTTGCCTCTAAAGTTGACACATTTACTGGCCACTGCTCTTGAATTGCTCCCAATCAGTTTGCTTCCTCTAATTATTTTCTTGGGCTGGACGGTAGAGCGACGGTCTCTCTTCATGCAGGTCGGAGTTCAATCCCCGACCGTCCAAGTGGCTGGGTAGTAATGACGGTTGGGAGTCATCATTAGTGGTAGGTGGTTGCTCTCGTTTAGGAAGCGACGGTTACTTGAGAGTATTATGTCTGATGGGTCGGTGTCCTTGTCTGATGGGTCGGTGTCCTTGTCTGATGGGTCGGTGTCCTTGTCTGATGGGTCGGTGTCCTTGTCTGATGGTTCTGTGTCCTTGTCTGATGCTTCTGTGTCCTTGTCTGATGGGTCGGTGTCCTTGTCTGATGGTTCTGTGTCCTTGTCTGATGCTTCTGTGTCCTTGTCTGATGGGTCGGTGTCCTTGTCTGATGGGTCGGTGTCCTTGTCTGATGGGTCGGTGTCCTTGTCTGATGCTTCTGTGTCCTTGTCTGATGGGTCGGTGTCCTTGTCTGATGGTTCTGTGTCCTTGTCTGATGGGTCGGTGACCTTGTCTGATGGAAGCTGGAAGTCCGTCCCTTATCATAGTGTGTATGTCCTCTGCCTCACTGTTCCTCCCATGTCCCAGGGCTGTGTGTCCCATCTCCCAGCACAGAGACAGGTGTCTGTTCTTCGTGAGGAGTGTGGTATTCCCAGCCATGTGAAGGTCGGGTGGTGTTGGTGGGTGATAGCGCGCCTCGATAACATGATTGTAAATTCAGTCGTGTGAAGTTCAATAGCCCAGGAAGTTTTCCTGGAACTTATATATGATTTTAGGAGGTCAGTTTCTCCCGCCTACAATTGGTGCTCCGTCGTTGGGCTGTCAGCGAGGCTTGGAGACGTGGGACAGTTTGGAGCTGAGTTTCTCTAACTTTTCTATTTCGTCTTTATCCATGTTTGTTAATGTGAGGGTTTGTGTGTCTGTGTTGGGTGGTGGGTTCCCTGCTCTCTGTAGACGCCAGCTGAGTGCGCTGTGTGGCAGTATGTTCAGCGCCCGTGTTCAACACCAGCTGAGTGCGCTGTGTGGCAGTGTTCAGCGCCCGTGTTCAACGCCAGCTGAGTGCTCTGTGTGGCAGTGTTCAGCGCCCGTGTTCAACGCTAGCTGAGTGCGCTGTGTGGCAGTGTTCAGCGCCCGTGTTCAACACCAGCTGAGTGCCCTGTGTGGCAGTGTTCAGCGCCCGTGTTCAACGCTAGCTGAGTGCGCTGTGTGGCAGTGTTCAGCGCCCGTGTTCAACACCAGCTGAGTGCCCTGTGTGCAGTGTTCAGCGCCCGTGTTCAACGCCAGCTGAGTGCCTGTGTGGCAGTGTGTTCAGCGCCCGTGTTCAACACCAGCTGAGTGCGCTGTGTGGCAGTGTTCAACGCCGTGTTCAACACCAGCTGAGTGCGCTGTGTGGCAGTGTTCACGCCCGTGTTCAACACCAGCTGAGTGCGCTGTGTGGCAGTGTTCAACGCGCGTGTTCAACACCAGTCTACTCGTCCTTCCGTACTGGTTAATGACGTGTTTATTGTTCATGTTGGTAACCTGCTTGGCTCCCCCCCGTGCCCACTACCCCCCCCCCCCCCCTCAATGGTGTCAAGAGGGGATCCAGAAACACCCAGATCCACTGTCCCCAACTTCTTATTGATGCCTGGGTTAACCTCCACCCCCCCCCCTTCTCTCTCATCCCCCCCTCCCCCCCTCCTCACTCCCTCTCCCCCTCTCTCTCCCCTCTCTCTCCCCTCTCTCTCCCCCAGGTTGACCCCACTCTCCACATTGCTGCTATCACCATTCTTTTTTCACTGTTCCGATCCAAATTCTCTCGACATCTTTCCCTCTCTACTATTCCGTCCCTCTTATTGTCTCCGTTCTCCTCCTGCTCCTACTTTTACTCTCGTATCTCCCCCATCCTTCTTACAGTCCGCCTTGTGTCTCTTGCTGTATCTTCCACTCTCTTCCTCCACGCCACTTCCTTTCCTCCTCCTCCTAAACCTCCACCTCCTCCTCCACCTCCTCTCACCAGGGCCTGCAGCTCAAGGAGCACTTTGGTCGGAAGGAGTAACCTGAGGGCCGCCATTTTTAAAGCGCACACAGAGGACCCCCCCCAGGGAGGCCCCCCCAGGAGGCCCCCCCAGGAGGCCCCCCCCAGGGAGGGGCTCCCCCACTGCATTAACTGAGTCATCGGCCGCTCTTCTCACGGCTGCCGGCAGGAATTATGGCAGTTCTTGCTCACTGTGCCACAGAGGGTCACGCCGGTGTGTGGTGGCCCGCTACCCACCCTCCACGGTTGACTAACTCCTGGCTACCTGTTTACTGCTACGGGGAAACAGAAGCATCAGCTGAAAAGAAACGTGCCCATCCGTCCCTGTTCGCCCTCGGGAGTCGAACTCGGGAGCCTGAGTAGTGGGGCGACGACTGTGCAATAGGTCCATAAACAAGTGGGAGTGCGTGTTCACTGGGATATATTGTCAGTGTCACAAGTTTTACCGCGCTCATCATAATTCTGTTTGAGCCTAAACTCTACCTAAAGCCTAAACTCACGAGCCTAAACGCGCTCATGAGCACCGTGCGCCTTGATCCCACACACTCACTGTGTGTGAGTGGAACAAAGAGCGGTACACTGTACTCACCTAGTTGTACTCACCTAGTTGTGCTTGCGGGGGTTGAGCTCTGGCTCTTTGGTCCCGCCTCTCAACCGTCAATCAACAGGTGTACAGTTTCCTGAGCCTAATGGGCTCTATCATATCTACACTTGAAACTGTGTATGGAGTCAGCCTCCACCACATCGCTTCCTAATGCATTCCATTTGTCAACCACTCTGACACTAAAAAAGTTCTTTCTAATATCTCTGTGGCTCATTTGGGCACTCAGTTTCCACCTGTGTCCCCTAGTGCGTGTGCCCCTTGTGTTAAACAGCGTATCTTTATCAACCCTGTCGATTCCCGATTCATATACTGTGGTGGTAGCGCTCTCACCATTGTAATAACAGGAGACGCTAACACCATTGTAATAACCGCTGCTCCTTGCTATTGTAAAATATTAACTCTCAGTCCGTCACACGAGGACCTAAATAATCACTGAAGATGGTCTGAGCTCTGCGTAGACACCTTAAGGAAGTAGAGAGTGAGAGAGAGAGCGAGCCGGAGGGAGAGAGAACGAGCGAGAGGGAGACAGAGAACATTAGAGATATAAATATTAGCTACTACGGGGCCTGTATGACTTCCCAAGAACTAACGCTGCCACCACCCTGAGTTACCGGACAGGGGACCGGAGGGAGAGAACCGTAGATCTTGTAGATGTATAATATTGTACCGGGACAGGTGTAAGGATTACGGGCTCACCATAGCTCGTGCTACATGGACACTTAGTCCTGAGTAGCTAATCTTAACAACAACAACAGGTGTAAGGAGGAACAAGTGAATGGTAAAGGCTCCTGGTCTGTCACTCTAATAATGCTACAACCACTTGAGGTGTACTATAGAGGGGAGCCAGGCTGGACACTCTAGTACTGACACACCTCAACACGGGACTGACACCACTTGAGGTGTACTATAGAGGGGAGCCAGCTGGACACTCTAGTACTGACACACCTCAACACGGACTGACACCACTTGAGGTGTACTATAGAGGGGAGCCAGGCTGGACACTCTAGTACTGACACACCTCAACACGTGACTGACACCACTTGAGGTGTACTATAGAGGGGAGCCAGGCTGGACACTCTAGTACTGACACACCTCAACACGGGACTGACACCACTTGAGGTGTACTATAGAGGGGAGCCAGGCTGGACACTCTAGTACTGACAACACCTCAACAAGGGACTGACACCACTTGAGGTGTACTATAGAGGGGAGCCAGGCTGGACACTCTAGTACTGACACACCTCAACACGGGACTGACACCACTTGAGGTGTACTATAGAGGGGAGCCAGGCTGGACACTCTAGTACTGACACACCCTCAACAAGGGACTGACACCACTTGAGGTGTACTATAGAGGGGAGCCAGGCTGGACACTCTAGTACTGACACACCTCAACACGGGACTGACACCACTTGAGGTGTACTATAGAGGGGAGCCAGGCTGGACACTCTAGTACTGACACACCTCAACACGGGACTGACGGGGGAGGAGTACTGGATAGTTAAGGGCAATAGGTCATTAAGGGTCAAAGGGGACGGTAAGCCCATTATCACTAAGACAGGCACCATTAATACACACGGGAATGACACTTTGAAAACATGACTTTATTTAACGTATTAAAATGACAGTTTCTAACCATGTTCCCTACCAGAGGCAAAGATAATGGAACAACAAGGTGCTGGGCACAAGAGAGCCGGACTTACTTCACCGGTTGTTCCACGTGACCGTGAGACGATGTTCTTCCCAGAGCCCACACACACACACTCCGCCCTACACCACTCTCCACCTGTTCTGTGTATCTGTGTGTCTCTCTCTCTAATGTACAGTTCCTCGGGTATGTAAAGGGGGAACCTGGAGCTAAGGTCCGCCTACCAGGAGATAGCATCAGGCTACCTTCCTACCCCACCTAGACAGCGGCTTGTTTCATGGGAAGAACACCTGTCTGAAATTGTTAGTTGAGCAGAGAGCGAGGTCACCTGAGGCGACCTGACCCCTGCAGCCCGTGACAATTAACACTTGAAGGGTGTGACTCTGTGACTGCTGAGCCCCGCTAGCCTGGCGCCGCCCATATCCTGTGTGACTGACTCTCCTTGTATGGAATATTAACTGCTACTATTTATGGTGTTACAGTGTGACTCACAGGAGTGTGTGGTACACTGTGGTGAGTGTGTACTCACAGGAGTGTGGTACACTGTGGTGAGTGTGTACTCACAGGAGTGTGTGGTACACTGTGGTGAGTGTGTACTCACAGGAGTGTGGTACACTGTGGTGTGTATCACAGGAGTGTGGTACACTGTGGTGTGTACTCACAGGAGTGTGGTACACTGTGGTGAGTGTGTACTCACAGGAGTGTGGTACACTGTGGTGTGTATCACAGGAGTGTGGTACACTGTGGTGTGTATCACAGGAGTGTGGTACACTGTGGTGTGTACTCACAGGAGTGTGGTACACTCTGGTGTGTGTGAATCACAGGAGTGTGGTACACTGTGGTGTGTGTACTCACAGGAGTGTGGTACACTGTGGTGTGTGTACTCACAGGAGTGTGGTACACTGTGGTGTGTGACTCACAGTAGTGTGGTACACTGTGGTGTGTGACTCACAGGAGTGTGGTACACTGTGGTGTGTGTACTCACAGGAGTTTGGTACAATGTGGTGTGTGTACTCACAGGAGTGTGGTATACTGTGGTGTGTGACACAGGAGTGTGGTACACTGTGGTGTGTGACTCACAGGAGTGTGGTACACTGTGGTGTGTGTACTCACAGGAGTGTGGTACACTGTGGTGTGTGACACAGGAGTGTGGTACACTGTGGTGTGTGTGACTCACAGGAGTGTGGTACACTGTGGTGTGTGTACTCACAGGAGTGTGGTATACTGTGGTGTGTGACACAGGAGTGTGGTACACTGTGGTGTGTGACTCACAGGAGTGTGGTACATTGTGGTGTGTGTGACTCACAGGAGTGTGGTACACTGTGGTGTGTGTACTCACAGGAGTGTGGTACACTGTGGTGTGTGACTCACAGGAGTGTGGTACACTGGTGTGTGTGACTCACTGGAGTGTGGTACACTGTGGTGTGTGACTCACAGCAGTGTGGTACACTGTGGTGTGTGACTCACAGGAGTGTGGTACACTGTGGTGTGTGGTGTCAGTGTGCCTGCTTCCTCCCACTACCTCCAGTGTGTGTGTGGTGGTTGGGGGGGGGGGAGTTATGAGAGCCGGGTCCTGGCTGGCCAGTTCACCTAATTGTGCTTGCGAGGGTTGAGCTCTGGCTCTTTGGTCTCGCCTCCCAACTGTTCATCAACAGTTGTACAGATTCGTGAGCCTACTGGGCTCTTACGCTCCTGTCCACTATGTCATCGCGACAGGAAAGACGGCAACAACAGGCATCTCCTGACTTCTGAACTGGCACAGTGCCATACCTGGGGAGCCTGGCCTCTGGCACGTCGCCACACTATGAACCACTCTCCCCTTATGGTACAGGGAAAGTCTCAAATCACTATTGATCAATCCAAACTATCACCAGACATGATAAATGTATTGCAACGAATGCAAACTGATTTGTCTTTGGATGTTGGCTGACATCCTGGTCTACGTGAGTCAGTCATGAACTAGAGGGTCAGGGAGGTTTGGCACCACTGCCAGCCCCCTGCTGCACACAGCCCCCTGCTGCACACAGCTCCCTGCTGCACACAGCCCCCTGCTGCACACAGCCCCCTGCTGCACACAGCCCCCTGCTGCACACAGCCCCCTGCTGCACACAGCTCCCTGCTGAACACAGCCCCCTGCTGCACATAGCCCCCTGCTGCACACAGCCCCCTGCTGCACACAGCTCCCTGCTGCACACAGCCCCCTGCTGCACACAGCCTCCGGTACTACTCGGTACTCACTTCCTCATTCAGAACAGGAGAGCTTTCTAAATACAGGTGTTACGTTATCGACACCGTCGCCAGAGTATGGAGTGGCGATTTATGCGCCATCTATGGATCTGCGCTCCAACTCCCAGGTATTGGGTGCAACACAGACAACGCCATCTGTAATGGTGGCGTGGCATTGGTGAAAGGCTCCGGTTTCCTGCCTCAGTCGGAATGTGAGGTCGATGATGATGATGATCTCTAATGGGTGACAATGATATCAACGCCATCTAGGTTGTGGCTACACGTTACAATTTCAGTTCCCCGGTGGATGGGTATTATCCTACGGTCACCCAGTATACTGTCTGTCTAGCTAATGACGTTTTATGTTCACAAAGGTGACGTAAGGAGGCGATTCCGCTGAGGAGGGCAGTTCACCTTGGGCAGCATTGAACTCTTGACTTTGTCCTGTGAGAGGACAAAGTGGCCGCCGTCGGTTATAGCAGTGTGTTAGCTGCTGATTTATGCAGTGTAGGATGGGCCGACGTACCTGGGATTGGCAAGGAAAAGTTACGCGACGACAGTGGTGCGGCTGTTGAGAAGTGCTGCTAGCGTGTTACTAGAGACTTCTGCCAGGGTGTTAACTACTCCTGTATGTGATTGTTTGAGACCCCTGCAAGTGTGTTGCTGAAACGCTCTGCCAGTGTGTCTGGAGAGTGGAGGTGGGGGGTTGCACATTGTGAAGATAGGGTGTGTGTGGATTGGCCCATGTTGAGGAAGGTGAACTCGCTGGTGATTGCCATTAGGTGTGGACGACGTGTACCTGGATAATAGGTTCACCGGGATTTGGTGAACACTGCCGATGTATTGTATCCTGAGTGAAAGTGACGCTCTGTAAATAGGCGTAGTAATAATTTAATAAAATATATAATATATATATATATATATATATATATATATATATATATATATATATATACAAACAAGCCTGAATGGTCCCCAGGACTATATGCGAATGAAAACTCACACCCCAGAAGTGACTCGAACCCATACTCCCAGGAGCAACGCAACTGGTATGTACAAGACGCCTTAAACCACTTGACCATCACGACCGGACAAATGAGGTGATAGCCGAAGCTATTTGAACCACCTCACCGCCGGCACTCGGATGGTTATCTTGGGCATAGCATTTTACCAAATCACCTCATTCTTTGGGGCAAAAGAATTCTTTGCCCCAAAGAATGAGGTGATTGGTAAAATGCTATGCCCAAGATAACCATCCGAGTGCCGGCGGTGAGGTGGTTCAAATAGCTTCGGCTATCACCTCATTTTGTCCGGTCGTGATGGTCAAGTGGTTTAAGGCGTCTTGTACATACCAGTTGCGTTGCTCCTGGGAGTATGGGTTCGAGTCACTTCTGGGGTGTGAGTTTCATTCGCATATAGTCCTGGGGACCATTCAGGCTTGTTTGTATTTGTGTTCCTCACGTGTGCCCCAAAGAATGAGGTGATTTGGTAAAATGCTATGCCCAAGATAACCATCCGAGTGCCGGCGGTGAGGTGGTTCAAATAGCTTCGGCTATCACCTCATTTTGTCCGGTCGTGATGGTCAAGTGGTTTAAGGCGTCTTGTACATACCAGTTGCGTTGCTCCTGGGAGTATGGGTTCGAGTCACTTCTGGGGTGTGAGTTTTCATTTTCATATATATATATATATATATATATATATATATATATATATATATATAATGTCGTACCTAGTAGCCAGAACTCACTTTTTGGCCTACTATGCAAGCCCCGATTTGCCTAATAAGCCAAATTTTCCTGAATTAATATTTTCTCATTTTTTTCTTATGAAAAGATAAAGCTACCCATTTCATTATGTATGAGGTCAATTTTTTTTCATTGGAGTTAAAATTAACGTAGATATAGGACCGAACCTAACCAACCCTACCTAACCTAACCTATCTTTACAGGTTAAGTTAAGTTTGTTAGCCGAAAAAGTTAGGTTAGGTTAGGTTAGGTAGGTTAGGTAGTCGAAAAACAATTAATTCATGAAAACTTGGCCTATTAGGCAAATCGGGCCTTGCATAGTAGGCTGACAAGTGCGTTCTGGCTACTAGGTACGACATTATATATATATATATATATATATATATATATATATATATATATATATATATTTTAAACCTAGAAGGGGTACCACCTCTGGTGCAAGTGTAGGGACCCATAGCCTCTGAGAAGAAAATAAAGAGTACTCAGAGAAGACCTTGTGGATCCTCACTGAACACTTTGATATTTTCTTCTCCTACCACCCCTATTCTTTTGGTATGTGTGTATCCTTATCTAACTTTATTTGAAAATGTCATTACACAAAAAAGTTACAATATTGATTACATGCAGGGTACAAGGCTGCTTGTCACAAGTTGAAAAGCTCCTCCAGCTCCTCAGATGGCGGGCAGGAACCATGGATGCAGTGAGCATTTCCTCTCTAGATTGCCACACTGAGGCGCTGAAAAAGAAAACTGGCAGCTCTAGGGTCTCTAGTTGTTTCGATTAGCTTAGACCCCAACTCCTTCAAAAAGCTAGCAGCACTTTTACCCCAAGCACCAAGTGTCTCTGAGGCAATGGGACAAAATTGTAGTGGTGCTCAAGGTCTCTGTATTTACGTGACTTGGCCGCTTCCCGGTGATTGGCAGCTCCTCCTGCTTGAGTAGCACTGAAGTCAACATAGGTATTGGCTAAAGTTGAGACGCAAGTGTAGTCCCACACCAACTGTCTACCATTCTTCCAGGGGTTCACCGTGATTCCATCTGGGCGACCGACAGGCTCATTAGAGTTGCGGGACATTAGGTAGCGGGGCTCTCTCTCTGCTGAACAGCCGCTGTGGTAAGGCTTCTCTTAATAATGTCATTGACCTCGCCGTGTCTTGCATGCCATCCTCCTGTCCTTTGGCAGAGAAGACCATGCCGTCCGTACCTGTCGGCCTCTGCCTCGCCGCAAATACACCTGTATTCGGTGTGGATTGGGGCAGCGAGACGGAGAGCCACGGCAATTCGGAGGGCCTGCGGTGTGAGACGGGTGCCGGTTGCTGACATTGGGATTGCAATAGGAAATCGCCTGCATGGGGAGCTGCTACAGCTCTAAGTCGGGCAGTGTCATGTGGTGTTGTCGCAGCTTCTAGCAAAGTCGCAGCTTCTTGGTCGGCAATGGGGCGATCCCAGCTGGATTGCTTATGAGCTTCAGAAGGCAGTGGTTGGGGTGCTGGTCCTGCGAGAGAGACCCATTTGGTTGTGCAGTCTGTGAAGCTGTGATCATGTACCCCTGCCTGTTGAACTAGGTGCTCAGGAAGGATTTCCTTCACCAAGTTGTCAGACCCCACTGAAGAGGACAGGAATGCTGGTACAGCAATATGTGTTGCTGTGCGCACGCCAAGGCCCCCGAGTCTGACAGGAAGGGAGGCCTGTTTCCACTGCGAGTTGCTGAGGGAAAGATTGAGGGCTTTTTTCTAGGTTGATTTCAGCAAGCTGTCGTACTCTTCTAATTTAATATTGTTGAAAGATGGCGAACATCTTAGAAAATAGGTNCACTGCTGTTGTTCTAATATTTGAAGTGCAGCTTTTGAGTTTGTGTGTATGATTGCATTTTGAGTGTTTGTCGCAATCACATATGTGAATGTCTGTTGTATGGCAAACAGCTCAGTTTGCTGTTGATGATTTCTGGTCCTCCCAGTCTCCTATATGCCTGTTAAATATTGTCTGTCCATATGCCTGTTAAATATAGACTATATCCCATATAGTCGTCCGTGCAAGAGCAGCGCCAGCACTCTCATATTCCGTGTCCACCGATCCGTCTGTGAAGATGTGGGTGGCTCCTGCTACGCAATGCTGCACACTTTGCTTTCTATGATGCGCTTAGGATTGTTGGATCATAGGCAGCCTTTTTCATCGTTAGTCCTTCTATTACTATTTTGAGGGTAAGAGACCGAGTTGTTTTGATTTATCTACTCAGAACGACATGTCCATGTTGCCCGGGCTTGTGACCCGTAAGTGACATGAGAGAACATATCTGGTTTATATTGCTGGTGATTGATGATTGAGAAAGATAAAGCCACCTAAGAGGTGGCACGGCATGAATAGCCCTAAGTATATTGCTGGGAGGCCCAAGTACATACATAAAGGTGAGGAGTAAGGTAAGATACATGAGTCAATAACCTTTACCTACACAGATTAGTCAGGTGTATGAGCATGGTGTTTGTGACCTGTGATTCATCGTTGACATCTTAACGTTCTGGTCTTGCTCTCACTCTCATGGTGGGTAGAGGGCTCTCACTCCCATGGTGGGTAGAGTGCTCTCACTCCATGGTGGGTAGAGTGCTCCACTCTCATGGTGGGTAGAGTGCTCTCACTCCCATGGTGGGTAGAGTGCTCTCACTCTCATGGTGGGTAGAGTGCTCTCACTCTCATGGTGGGTAGAGTGCTCTCACTCCCATGGTATTAGAGTGCTCTCACTCTCATGGTGGGTAGAGTGCTCTCACTCTCATGGTGGGTAGAGTGCTCTCACTCTCATGGTGGGTAGAGTGCTCTCACTCCCATGGTATTTAGAGTGCTCTCACTCTCATGGTGGGTAAGTGCTCTCACTCTCATGGTGGGTAGAGTGCTCTCACTCTCATGGTGAGTAGAGTGCTCTCACTCTCATGGTGGGTAGAGTGCTCTCACTCTCATGGTGGGTAGAGTGCTCTCACTCTCATGGTGGGTAGAGTGCTCTCACTCTCATGGTGGGTAGAGTGCTCTCACTCTCATGGTGGTAGAGTGCTGTCACTCTCATGGTGGGTTAGAGTGCTCCCACTCTCATGGTGGGTAGAGTGAATAGTTTACGTTATTTGAATATTTATGGTGGGTTGTTCGGAGCCCTTCACATAAAAGTCGACGTGTTGGGTACAGCGGGTGTGTAATCTTGCGTGTTTGGCTGTAGTAAACTTATTACAGTTATGACAGGAGTCTTATACACTCCGGCGCCCTCAGCGTTATCTTTATTTTCATAGACGTTTACTTATTTATTTCCGACTTTATTTGGGTTGCTGAAAATGAATTTTGTTTTACCCATTTTGCTTACGTTCTTAGCGATGTGCTCCGTTGGAATTATGTGGAATAACCAAACTGTTCTTTGACGCTATCTCCTGCTGCCTAGTGGTGCCACTTTGGTAGAAATTGGCTTAGGTAACTTTTAAAGCTTGGCCCGGGAACCAATTGGGGTATCCTACTTGACTGAGTTGACTGTATATTTTATTGATATCAATGCCTATCCACTGAGGACTACAGATTCTCAATGCTCTTACGAAAAATCCGACGCAACACTAATTTTTACTTTCTTGTCGTGATTATTGCAGTATGGGAGATAGTCACCTGCACGTGTATCTTTCCTGTACACGGTGAGTCCCAGTGAAGTGTTGCTCCTTGTTATCAAGTCGTCTAGAACGGAGACTTTATCATTGGACTCCCATTCAACTTTTTAAATTTGATCCGGTAGACTAGAGTGTTGAGCCTCTCAGAGAAGCGAGCGAGAGGTGCCGGCTATACTTCCAATATTTAAATATGTCTTGAGGTCTGATGTGAGAGAGGCCGCCTGTCTCCTCCTCTCTCAGATCACAATGATAGAATCTTCTTTAATAAACAGTAATACAAATTTTAATATCTCCTCAGGGCAGTGGTTACCAGATCTGGTGAGCGGTTATGTAACAAGGTCACCGCCCAGAGCTTACACCTCACCCCACGACACTTGACGCTAAAACAACAACTTTAAACATCACTCTCGTATCACAGTAACGACGTTATCGCGAATAATCAACTCAAATACGGGCTCACTATAGCCCGTGCTACATGGAAATTTCGCTCTGATTAGCTAAATCTAAAACAACATCATCATTCTCGGGGTTACAGCCCCGCTCCTGTACCAGGTAAGTCCACTACGGGATCACATAGTCCGTGCTACATGGAACTTTTGTTCCTAGTAGCTGAATCTAAACAACAACAATCCTCCTCGCTCACTGGGAGAGGGTCCCGGTTTGGGATGGAATTATACTGTCTACGCTACACACACAAGTCACAATAGCGTGATGCATCAAATGAACAAATCCACATGGGCTGTGACGAGGATTCGAACCTACGTCTGAAAGCATCCAAGTAAGTTCAGTGGAACTTCTGGTTTAAATTCTTTCACTATGTCGTAGCTCAGTCGATTAAGGCAGCGTCTGGGATGCTCTCAGACGTAGGTTCGAATCCTCGTCACGGCCCTTGTGGATTTGTTCATACTGTCTACGTTTCCTCGTGTTTTCAATATAGTGGGATTTATGTACCCGATGACCTATATATTGTATATACTTGATATCTTATATAGATACAGACAGACACACTGCTGCCGAGCCTAAGGTGCCGTACAGGAGGTAGTGGTCGGGGTGTGTTTGGCAGAAGTCAGAGCACTACAATCTCTTATATGACACATCATCATCTAAGGTCATCTAAGGTGTGGTTTTCCTGGCTTATAGAAACTATTAATGACTGGAACCTCTAGTCATTAGAGTGTAGTTACGGTTGCAATATGAACTGTCTGGTGCAGGTAGTGTAAGACGAGAGCGTTTGGGGCGTGATGGTCCCTCACTTCTCCAGTTCTCTTCTAGTCTATGTTTGTATGTCTGTCTTTATCACCATCTTTCTCTCTGTGTTTCGTTCTCTCCATATATGCTAGTCCCTCCTTCCTAGTTCACTCTCTAAGGATCTCTCCCCTCTTTCACCCTCTCTGTCGCTGAGTGATGCTTCATTTATTGCAAAAACTCGAAATCTGATGCAGTCTCTGGCTGTCTCTCTCTCAGAGCCCCTATCACCCTGATTCTTCCTCCGTCCTTTGTTTCCTTTATCCTATTCTCTCTCAATATCTTTAAACCATTTATTACTCTCCCCTTCTAATCCTTCACGTTTCCTGCCTCTGTTCTCCGGTCGCTTTTACTCCACTCTCGTTTCTTCTCTTGTTTTCTCTCCCTCTGTTTCTTCATTTGTTCCCGCTCCCTGCCTGTCTTCCAGTCTGTTCATTTGTCCTCTCTTTTTGCCTCTTTTTGTACTTTCAGACCTTGTCCCGCCCTCTGTCCGTTGTTTGCTCTCCTCACTATACCACCACCTAGTCCAGGGAGCCGGTCGGCCGAGCGGACAGCACACTGGACTTGTGATCCTGTGGTCCTGGGTTCGATCCCAGGCGCCGGGCGAGAAACAATGGGCAGAGTTTCTTTCCCTATGCCCCTGTTACCTAGCAGTAAAATAGGCACTGGGTGTTAGTCAGCTGTCACGTGCTGCTTCCTGGGGGTGGAGGCCGGGTGAGGACCGGGCCGCGGGGGACACTGAAAAGCCCCGAAATCATCTCAAGAACCCCTATCCTTCCCTGGCTCTCTGTCTCTATCTTCCTTGCCCTGCTCGCTCTCTATTACTTCCCTGCTCGCTCTCTATTCCTTCCCTGCTCGCTCTCTATTCCTTCCCTGCTCTCTCTCTATTCCTTCCCTGCTCTCTCTCTATTCCTTCCCTGCTCTCTCTCTATTCCTTCCCTGCTCGCTCTCTATTCCTTCCCTGCTCTCTCTCTATTCCTTCCCTGCTCTCTCTCTATTCCTTCCCTGCTCGCTCTCTATTCCTTCCCTGCTCTCTCTCTATTCCTTCCCTGCTCTCTCTCTATTCCTTCCCTGCTCGCTCTCTATTCCTTCCCTGCTCGCTCTCTATTCCTTCCCTGCTCTCTCTCTATTCCTTCCCTGCTCGCTCTCTATTCCTTCCCTGCTCTCTCTCTATTCCTTCCCTGCTCTCTCTCTATTCCTTCCCTGCTCTCTCTCTATTCCTTCCCTGCTCTCTCTCTATTCCTTCCCTGCTCTCTCTCTATTCCTTCCCTGCTCTCTCTCTATTCCTTCCTTGCTCGCTCTCTATTCCTTCCCTGCTCGCTCTCTATTCCTTCCCTGCTCGCTCTCTATTCCTTCCTTGACCCCTCGTTCCTTCTGCCCCACACTCTCCCTATTTCCATCTCTCACTACGCTTCCCTTCCTCCTCCCTTCGCCCTCCCCCAGCTCGAGGCCTTAAGTAAGCCTCGCCCCTGACAGGCTGTAATTTGGCGGAGTAAGACAGGCGTCCCGCTGACAGAGCATCACTCCCCGTCTCGCAGTGCTGATTACAACGTCGCTGGAGCACCTTAGCTCATCTTCTATACGGAAAATAAACATAAATACTTGAATAAAATACATTAAAAGAAACGCCCCACCACACAATTTAATTTTTATTTTTGCTTAAGGAGACAATTGGTTGGGAGGCAACATGGTGTGAGGGAAGGTGAGGGGCAACATGGTGTGAGGGAAGGTGAGAGGCAACATGGTGTGAGGGAAGGTGAGGGGCAACATGGTGTGAGGGAAGGTGAGAGGCAACATGGTGTGAGGGAAGGTGAGGGGCAACATGGCGTGAGGGAAGGTGAGGGCAACATGGTGTGAGGGAAGGTGAGAGGCAACATGGTGTGAGGGATGGTGAGGGGCAACATGGTGTGAGGGATGGTGAGGGGCAACATGGTGTGAGGGATGGTGAGAGGCAACATGGTGTGAGGGAAGGTGAGAGGCAACATGGTGTGAGGGAAGGTGAGAGGCAACATGGTGTGAGAGAAGGTGAGAGGCAACATGGTGTGAGGGAAGGTGAGAGGCAACATGGTGTGAGAGAAGGTGAGGGCAACATGGTGTGAGAGAAGGTGAGAGGCAACATGGTGTGAGAGAAGGTGAGAGGCAACATGGTGTGAGGGAAGGTGAGAGGCAACATGGTGTGAGGGAAGGTGAGGGGCAACATGGTGTGAGGGAAGGTGAGGGACAACATGGTGTGAGGGAAGGTGAGGGACAACATGGTGTGAGGGAAGGTGAGGGGCAACATGGTGTGAGGGAAGGTGAGGGACAACATAGTGTGAGGGAAGGTGAGGGACAACATGGTGTGAGGGAAGGTGAGGGACAACACAGACACTCCCTGGAGGATCTCTGACCAATCTTCTGGCAGTAAACAGTTTACAGCATTTGAGTCTAAAATGAGAAAATAAAGAATTCATAGTTCATTAATATGTGGTTACTGAGGCCTAGGGACCCTCGGGGGGGGGGGGGGGGTGATAATAATACTGAGTGGACATCAGAAAGAAGAGTTCCATGTTACGTTACATTATGTTACAAGGAGTAAATCACTCAGTAATATTTACTTGGTGGGAGAGACCTGGAGGTGACCTACGGCATACTTTACATTTTACAAATACCACCATTTGAGAAAATGAGTCTTGAAACAGACAAACAAATGTCTATGATATTTTGGAAATCAGAAAGATGTTGATTTCCACGTTACGATACATTGTGTTACAAGGACTGAAACAGACACACAGTAATATTTATTTGGTAGAAAAATATTGAAGGCTGCCTTACGACTGTTGTTACTCTTAAAACCTGTTATTTGGGCAAAAGAAAGATATTTGGGCCAGCAGAAAGATGTTGATTTCCACTTTACGTTACATAGTGTTACAAGGACTGAAACAGGCACATAGTAATATTTACGTTACGTCACACTATGTTACAAGAATAACACTAATATTGTTTGGTGACTGTTATATTTAAGACGGTCTAAACAGGTTTTTACTTTAAAAATGGTATTTAGACTGAGAAATTGGTGTTTCCCCCTGTTGATCACGTTACGTTACAAGGTGTAAAACACACAGCAACATTGATTTTGATTTGTTATAATAATAATAAGATTGAAGACTACCTTACTTGTCAGGCCTCGAGGACGACCACCCCAGAGGCCCATGTTCTTGGAAGAGACACATTTCTTATTCATCTCCTTTATGATTCAGTAATGATTGTTCTACCTTGATAATAAAAATATGTTCCTACATTATGTTATGTTTACCAGTCATTGAATAAAGTACTAAGAGTGGTAAATATTCTGTTTCATTGTTCTGCCGCCATGATAACAGTCTAATGGTTGAGCCGTCTTATACCAAGTGAAGGATGTAGGGAACATATCCTCCCATACTGGGTGGGGTAGTCTAACCCCTTAATGAGTGTGTTAACACGTGAGGGTGGGCTCAGAGAGAGACGAGTCGCTGATCACACGACGATGGTGATGTCTAGATAAAACCCTAATGAGGGTTGAGTGTTGCTGACGCACCCGGCCATCTCAGCGATCAGGTGAAACACTCTGTTTCTTTTGGCTGAGTTGATATGTGTAGGACCTTTAAACTATGCTAGCTTGAAAGTGGAAACTTAAACTATGGTGAAAAACACACAGTAATATTATTGGTTATTGGTTTGGTGTTATAATGTAGACGGACTAAGCCCAACTCCACATGTTTTTTTAAATTCTATTTGGGTTAAGAAATGTATGTTTCAAGATTAACAGTGGAAGCTGTGTAGGACTGAGACTTTTAGGAGGAAGCGGACTGTTTCCTCAAATAGTTAAGACGGGGGCTGACAGCTGAAAATGTCAGACAGCGCTGACGAGTCAGAAATGACAGACTTTAAACTAAAAAGTCATCCTGTCTCACATGGCATGTTACAGTCTTCAGTCTACTGCTACTGACTGACTGCCTTACTGACTTACTGAGTCATGGTAGATGCTATTTCATCAAGTCTGTCAGAGAACTTTTAAACTAAAAAGTCGTTGTTTTTCAAACTATTGCAGAATAAACAGTGTTACGGACACTAACTCGCTCAGCGATGAGTGTTGGGTGGTGGGGGAGCGTGCCAGGGGGGGGGGCGGAGGGGGTGCTGGGGTATTGTTGACAAATACTTTCGCTTTGCTCATGTAGCCCACTACAACCCGCTCATGTAGCCCACTACAACCCGCTCATGTAGCCCACTACAACTCGCTCATGTAGCCCACTACAACCCACTCGTGTAGCCCACTACATCCCGCTCATGTAGCCCACTACAACCCGCTCATGTAGCCCACTACAACGCGCTCATGTAGCCCACTACAACCCGCTCATGTATCCCACTACAACCCGTTCATGTAGCCCACTACAACCCGCTCGTGTAGCCCACTACAACCCACTCATGTAGCCCACTACAACCCGCTCATGTAGCCCACTACAACCCGCTCATGTAGCCTACTACAACCCGCTCATGTAGCCCACTACAACCCGCTCATGTAGCCCACTACAACCCGCTCATGTAGCCCACTACAACCCGCTCATGTAGCCCACTACAACCCGCTCATGTAGCCCACTACAACCCGCTCATGTAGCCCACTACAACCCGCTCATGTAGCCCACTACAACCCGCTCATGTAGCCCACTACAACTCGCTCATGTAGCCCACTACAACCCGCTCATGTAGCCCACTACAACCCGCTCATGTAGCCCACTACAACCCGCTCATGTAGCCCACTACAACCCGCTCATGTAGCCCACTACAACCCGCTCATGTAGCCCACTACAACCCGCTCATGTAGCCCACTACAACCCGCTCATGTAGCCCACTACAACCCACTCATGTAGCCCACTACAACCCGCTCATGTAGCCCACTACAACTCACTCATGTAGCCCACTACAACCCGCTCATGTAGCCCACTACAACCCGCTCGTGTAGCCCACTACAACCCACTCGTGTAGCCCACTACAACCCGCTCATGTAGCCCACTACAACCCGCTCGTGTAGCCCACTACAACCCGCTCATGTAGCCCACTACAACCCACTCGTGTAGCCCACTACAACCCGCTCATGTAGCCCACTACAACCCGCTCGTGTAGCCCATTACAACCCGCTCGTGTAGCCCACTACAACCCGCTCGTGTAGCCCACTACAACCCGCTCGTGTAGCCCACTACAACCCGCTCGTGTAGCCCACTACAACCCGCTCGTGTAGCCCACTACAACCCGCTCGTGTAGCCCACTACAACCCGCTCGTGTAGCCCACTACAACCCGCTCGTGTAACCCACTACAACCCGCTCGTGTAGCCCACTACAACCCGCTCGTGTAGCCCACTACAACCCGCTCGTGTAGCCCACTACAACCCGCTCGTGTAGCCCACTACAACCCGCTCGTGTAGCCCACTACAACCCGCTCGTGTAGCCCACTACAACCCGCTCGTGTAGCCCACTACAACCCGCTCGTGTAGCCCACTACAACCCGCTCGTGTAGCCCACTACAACCCGCTCGTGTAGCCCACTACAACCCGCTCGTGTAGCCCACTACAACCCGCTCGTGTAGCCCACTACAACCCGCTCGTGTAGCCCACTACAACCCGCTCGTGTAGCCCACTACAACCCGCTCGTGTAGCCCACTACAACCCGCTCGTGTAGCCCACTACAACCCGCTCGTGTAGCCCACTACAACCCGCTCGTGTAGCCCACTACAACCCGCTCGTGTAGCCCACTACAACCCGCTCGTGTAGCCCACTACAACCCGCTCGTGTAGCCCACTACAACCCGCTCGTGTAGCCCACTACAACCTGAGACATCAAAGAGTGACCGATTCCTTAGCTCCGTTTTGGCACGGACTAATGAAGCCTCCTGAGGCCTTGAGAGAGCTACCTTACCCCTTGTGTGTTGTGTATGTTGGTGCAAGTCAACTCTAAGACGAGGTCATACACAACTATGGAAGCTGAGGCGGTGACGAACAGATGACTCCCACCACCCCCTATTACCTTCTCAGACCTTCCATACATCATATTACCCAGTCTCCTACCCATGTGGTATGTGCCATGTGGCATGTGGCGGGTATGTGGAACTCTATAGAGGCTGTAGGCTGAAGGGGAGGGGGAGGGGTGAGGGGCCATTGTTTACAAATATTGAGGATTCCTCACCCACCTCTCAGTAGCAGCAGAGGCGAGGCGCCATGGGCATCTATACTCAAGGACTGTGTGAATGATACGAACTAATGACCCCCCCTTCTTAGAGTGTGTATTAAAGACCTTCTGGAGTGCTGTGAGACCCACCTCTACCACTCTTGTGTTATTACGTAGGTGGCGCCGGTGGTAAACAGTGCCCCATTGGAAATACACACAACTCCTTCAGACTGTCAACTATGCATGTTGGGAATATCTTAACTTTTGCTATATACCACAGACCTTATTGTTTTAAACATGAGAGAAGGAGAGTGTGAGGGGCGACTGTAGGTGACGACCAGATGACTCCCTGGACGGGCCCTTCACATACCCTGGTCCCCCCCCCTTCCCTAACCGAACACCTTAATATATCCGATCTCCCAGGTCTGTGTTGTCATTTGTGTGGGGCGGCCTCTCCTCGCTCAACATACCCATCTCCATCCTACATACTATTATTATTGAACTATTTTTTTTATTAATACATGAGGTAGCTACCCTAGACTATATGAAGTGGAGTACAGTGTGTCAAAAAAGCTAACTACGTGATGCTAAAAAATCCCCATCACACAGGATGGTTAGTCATACAGAGGCATGTGATAAGCAGTCTGCACTGGCAGACTCCGGATTCCGGATATCACTAATGCTGATTAACTCTACGTTACCAACACTTACATTTTCATCTTACACCTACTCCTCCTGCTCACCTGTTCTTATACTTATTTTTACTTTTTACTTTTACCACCCGCTACCCACAACCCCCACGAGACCACACTCGGGCACGCGGAGACACCCGCCTGCGACCCACAGCGTGCCGCAAGACCACACACGCGCGGCCCTAGGGACCCCTCCCCCCTGTAACGGGGGGGGGTGAGGGGGAAATGGCTCTCTTTAGTCCATTATTCCACCCCCCAGTTAACTAACGAGGCCGGGGAAAACAGCTCTCTTTAGTCTGTTATTCCGCCCCCAGTTAATTAACTATTCTAGAGCACCCCGGTCGGCCGAGCGGACAGCACGCTGGACTTGTGATCCTGTGGTCCCGGGTTCGATCCCAGGCGCTGGTGAGAAACAATGGGCAGAGTTTCTTTCACCCTATGTCCCTGTTACCTAGCAGTAAAATAGGTACCTAGGTGTTAGTCAGCTGTCACGGGCTGCTTCCTGGTGGTGGAGGCCTGGTCGAGGACCGGGCCGCGGGGACACTAAAAAAGCCCCGAAATCATCTCAAGATAACCTCAAGATAACCCCCAGAGTTCCTAGGGCAGCCTCTCTCGTTCAACACCTTGTAACCTGGGTATTGGACTACCTTGGTGCGGGGACTACAAGGCACCGGAACTTGATCAGCTGCCCGCAACTCTAGAGAACTCTAGAACACAATTCACTGCCACAAAACGTATAAGAGAACCGAAAAGGAAGAANCCTCTCACTCACCCAGCAACACACCCTCACTCTCCCAGCAACACTCTCTCACTCTCCCAGCAACACACCCTCACTCTCCAGCAACACACTCTCACTCTGCCAGCAACACACCCTCACTCTCCAGCAACACACTCTCACTCTGCCAGCAACACCCTCTCACTCTCCCAGCAACACACCTCACTCTCCCAGCAACACACTCACTCTCCCAGCAACACACTCTCACTCTCCCAGCAAGACACCCTCACTCTCCCAGCAACACACCTCACTCTCCCAGCAACACCCTCTCACTCTCCCAGCAACACACTCTCACTCTCCAGCAACACCCTCTCACTCTCCCAGCAACACACTCTCACTCTCCCAGCAACACCCTCTCACTCTGCCAGCAACACA
>WNGS01096745.1:52420-74842 GCA_020271785.1 Procambarus virginalis
TTTTATCATTCATAAGAACAAAATTTGAGAAATATTGAAATTCTGGAAAACTTGGCTTATTAGGCAAACCGGGCCTTGCATAGTAGGCCGAGAAGTGCGTTTTGGCTACTAGGCTACTAGGTACGACATATATTATATATATATATATATATATATATATATATATATATATATATATATATATATATATATATATGTGAGAAAGCTGCATGAACGCGCAAGCCATATATCACTAAGAACTCTTTGACCCGGCCAGGATTCGAACCCATGCCGTCCAGGATCACCCCTAAACGTACACGGTACCGTGACCACCGCACCAATGATCGTCTATCATTGGTGCGGTGGTCACGGTACCGTGTACGTTTAGGGGTGATCCTGGACGGCATGGGTTCGAATCCTGGCCGGGTCAAAGAGTTCTTAGTGATATATATATATATATATATATATATATATATATATATATATATATATATATATAAAACTATTAGAAACACCCCTAGTAGTGATAATTGTTATTTACAAAATATATTGTAAAGGGAAAGAAAGGGAACTATCAGGGGAAAGCGACAAGCCATCGCGACTATATAGTACTTGGGTCAGGATAAGGATTTGGGATGGGACGGGGGGAAGGAATGGTGTTCAACCTCTTGAACCGTTGGGGATTGAACGCCGACCTGCGCGAAGCGAGACAGTCGCTCTACCGGCCAGTTCAAGTGTTCAAGTGGACTTTCATGAAAGTTGAACATTTATGAACAGATTGTCATAAATACTATGTAGGTTCATCCAAAGATTTGAAATTTCAGATTTCACAGCATAAATATTCTTTAAAGAATGGCTAATTATCTTATGCTCAATTTATTTATTTGTCAGAAAATTATTACCAATTTGATTTGGAAAGTTCTTGAACAAATCCACAAGGGCCGTGACGAGGATTCGAACCTGCGTCCGAGAGCGTCCCAGACGTTGTCTTAAGGGATAACTTCTTCGTTATCCTGTTGGAAAAAGGACAAAGAAGAACTGTTGGAAAGTTCTTCTTTGATAACTATTTGTAAAAGCAATTTCAATATAAACATTGTTTAATCTGCTTTAATACATATCACAAAACCATGCAATGTTAACATTAGTAATGATTTTTACAATTTGGACCCAGATTTAATTGATCAATTAAAAATAATTTGAGTAAGAACATTAATACTCAGTTATCCCTTTAATATCTCAGTCGTATTGATGTTTCCTGGAACTGACATGTATTAGCCAATGGGGTGCTGCAGTTTCCTCTTGGTCTTATGTTTATGAACCAAAGACATTGTTTTTCACCTCATTGTTTTCGTCCCGGCCTATATATTACCACAACTGGCTTGTAATATCCTTTACGGGCTATTCATGCCCGTGCCACCTCTTGGGTGGCTTAATCTTTATCAATCAATCATCTTGTAATATCCTGATATTGCTAGTCCAGGAATGCTGATATTTCTGGACCTCGAGAAAGCCTTTGAACTTGCTAGCGCCCCAGCTATTCTCTGCTGCCTCGTTGACAAACAGGTCAAAGGAAACCTGCTCTCCTGGACCAAAAACTGTCTCACAGAGAAGCAAGAGTAAAACTTCATGGCACAGTCTCTGAATACAAAAGACATGAAAATGATACACCGCAAGGAGGCATTCTCAGCCCCCCTTCTCTTCAACTGTTTAATGGAAAGAATAATGAGCTGAAATTCCCACGACACTGCAGGCTGCTAAACTATACGGACGACTTTGTCTTCATCATAAAAGTAAAGGATGCAGCGCGCCTTGCACCCAAATGCATCCAGTGAAGAGGCAAAACAAATCAAATCGGTATTGAATTGAATGGGTATCAAACTCAACCCCACAAAGACAAAAGTCATGTCCATAAAAATAGCGAAGCCCAACATCCAACTCAGAGTACAGGATCAACCAATTGAATGGGTGGACACTTAATGAAGATTTAGCCACCCAAGAGGTGGCACGGGCATGAATAGCCCGTAAGTGGCAACATTTTTGTTCAGTATACTGTGTACTGTATACTGTGTATACAGTACACAGTACTACTCAGTACTAATAGTAATAGTAATACTCAGTAGTAATACTCAGTACTGTGTGCTGAGGTCGCATTTAATCGTCAGGCTGCTATCGCGGGGGAGGACACTGCTTGACAGTATTTATGAGGGTCTCAGGCTGCTGGACACCTTTTTTGACCAGATGAGTGGCTGTGTTGATGGCTTCAGGGTGGCCACTGCAAGATTTAGGGACTCGTAAAGCTCTTCTAAGGTCGTTGGTTGGTTCACATTCCAAGAGATAGTGAAGTAGTGGCTTTCCTGTGATTGTTTGACCAGAAGATTCATTCTCTCTGTCGGGGTTCACCAATCTCACAGTTGCATCTTTAACCTAGATGTAGTCTATATAACCGAACTGCTGTTTCCATGTAGATTCATTTTGGGATATTTAATAACCTTGGGATATTTGGGATAACCTTTGGAATATTTAACCACCAAACTTGGTGGTCTGAAGATACCATATTGTAGAGGGCGAACCTTCTGCTACTCTGGTGTAGACGGGCTTTGTTGAGGTGTGAGAGCTTTTTGGTGGTGGTGTTTTTATGTACTCTAGGCTGGGTTGGACTCCTTTGTGGAGCACTGGATGACCAGTTACCACTTTAGCAGTTTCATCGGTTTTTCTCATTTAATGAGATTCGAACGTGGGATGGGAGCCAGTTTAAGGTTATGTTGAGGCTTTTGCCTTTAGCTACTTCTCCAAGACACAAAATGGTGGTAATTATTTCCACGTTGTGTTTCCACTGCTGTTGTTCTAATATTTGAAGTGCAGCTTTTGAGTCTGTGTGTATGATTGCATTTTGAGTGTTTTGTGCAATCACATATATCACATATGTGAATGTCTGTTGTATGGCAAACAGCTCAGTTTAGGTTGATAATTCTGGTCCTCCCAGTCTCCTATATGCCTGTTAAATATAGTCTGTCCAATATGCCTGTTAAATATAGACTATAATCCAATATAGTCTGTCCGTGCAAAGAGCAGCGCCAGCACTCTCATATTCCGTGTCCACCGATCCGTCTGTGAAGATGTGGGTGGCTCCTGCTACTGCAATGCTGCACACTTGCTTTTCTATGATGCGCCTTAGGATTGTTGGATCATAGGCAGCCTTTTTCATCGTAAGTCCTTCTATTACTATTTTGAGGGTAAGAGACAGGAGTTGTTTTAGATTTATCTACTCAGAACGACATGTCCATGTTGCCCGGACTTCCCTGGAAACACAAACCGAAACTGTCTCTATTTTCCGCTTGTTACAACTTGTAATAAAGTTGTTACATCTTGGCTTAACGTGTTTATGACGTATTAGAACGTTGTTACAACTTGCTATATTGGTTGTTATAACTGGTTAGGAGGTGTTAAAACTTGTTCGAACGTTGTACCAACGTCGTAGTTTCGCTGTGTGTTTGGCGGGTTGTGAGCCCGTAAGTGACATGAGAGAACATATCTGGTTTATATTGCTGGGTGATTGATGATTGATAAAGATAAAGCCACCTAAGAGGTGGTACGGGCATGAATAGCCCGTAAGTATATTGCTGGGAGGCCAAGTACATACATAAAGGTGAGGAGTAAACGTAAGATACATGAGTCAATAACCTTTACCTACACAGATTAGTCAGGTGTAGTGAGCATGGTGTTATGATCTGTGATGTCATCGTTGACATCTTCACGTTCCGGTCTTGCTCTCACTCTCATGGTGGGTAGAGTTCTCTCACTCTCATGGTGGGTAGAGTGCTCTCACTCTCATGGTGGGTAGAGTGCTCTCACTCTCATGGTGGGTAGAGTTCTCTCACTCTCATGGTGGGTAGAGTGCTCTCACTCTCATGGTGGGTAGAGTGCTCTCACTCTCATGGTGGGTAGAGTGCTCTCACTCTCATGGTGGGTAGAGTGTTCTCACTCTCATGGTGAGTAGAGTGCTCTCACTCTCATGGTGGGTAGAGTGCTCTCACTCTCATGGTGAGTAGAGTGCTCTCACTCTCATGGTGGGTAGAGTGCTCTCACTCTCATGGTGAGTAGAGTGCTCTCACTCTCATGGTGGGTAGAGTGCTCTCACTCTCATGGTGAGTAGAGTGCTCTCACTCTCATGGTGGGTAGAGTGCTCTCACTCTCATGGTGGGTAGAGTGCTCTCACTCTCATGGTGGGTAGAGTGCTCTCACTCTCATGGTGAGTAGAGTGCTCTCACTCTCATGGTGGGTAGAGTGCTCTCACTCTCATGGTGGGTAGAGTTCTCTCACTCTCATGGTGGGGAGAGTGCTCTCACTCTCATGGTGGGTAGAGTGCTCTCACTCTCATGGTGGGTAGAGTGCTCTCACTCTCATGGTGAGTAGAGTGCTCTCACTCTCATGGTGGGTAGAGTGCTCTCACTCTCATGGTGGGTAGAGTGCTCTCACTCTCATGGTGGGTAGAGTGCTCTCACTCCCATGGTGGGTAGAGTGCTCTCACTCTCATGGTGGGTAGAGTGCTCTCACTCTCATGGTGGGTAGAGTGTTCTCACTCTCATGGTGAGTAGAGTGCTCTCACTCACATGGTGGGTAGAGTGCTCTCACTCTCATGGTGGGTAGAGTGCTCTCACTCCCATGGTGGGTAGAGTGCTCTCACTCTCATGGTGGGTAGAGTGCTCTCACTCTCATGGTGGGTAGAGTGCTCTCACTCTCATGGTGGGTAGAGTGCTCTCACTCTCATGGTGGGTAGAGTGCTCTCACTCCCATGGTGGGTAGAGTGCTCTCACTCTCATGGTGGGTAGAGTGCTCTCACTCTCATGGTGGGTAGAGTGCTCTCACTCTCATGGTGGGTAGAGTGCTCTCACTCTCATGGTGGGTAGAGTGCTCTCACTCCCATGGTGGGTAGAGTGCTCTCACTCTCATGTTGGGTAGAGTGCTCTCACTCCCATGGTGGGTAGAGTGCTCTCACTCTCATGGTGGGTAGAGTGCTCTCACTCTCATGGTGGGTAGAGTGCTCTCACTCTCATGGTGGGTAGAGTGCTCTCACTCTCATGGTGGGTAGAGTGCTCTCACTCTCATGGTGGGTAGAGTGCTCTCACTCTCATGGTGGGTAGAGTGCTCTCACTCTCATGGTGGGTAGAGTGCTCTCACTCTCATGGTTGGTAGAGTGCTCCCACTCTCATGGTGGGTAGAGGGCTCTCACTCTCATGGTTGGTAGAGTGCTCCCACTCTCATGGTTGGTAGAGTGCTCCCACTCTCATGGTGGGTAGAGTGAATAGTTCCGTTATTTGAATATTTATGGTGGGTTGTTCGGAGCCCTTCACATAAAAGTCGACGTGTTGGGTACAGCGGGTGTGTAGATCCCTGCGTGTTTGGCTGTAGTAAACTTTATTACAGTTATGACAGGAGTCTTATACACTCCGGCGCCCTCAGCGTTATCTTTATTTTCATAGACGTTTACTTATTTATTTCCGACTTTATTTGGGTTGCTGAAAATGAATTTTGTTTTACCCATTTTGCTCACGTTCTTAGCGATGTGCTCCGTTGGAATCATGTGGAATAACCAAACTGTTCTTTGACGCTATCTCCTGCCAGTTTGGTAGAAATTGGCTTAGGTAACTTTTAAAGCTTGGCCCGGGAACCAATTGGGGTATCCTACTTGACTGAGTTGACTGTATATTTTATTGATATCAATGCCTATCCACTGAGGACTACAGATTCTCATTGCTCTTATGAAAAGATCCGACGCAACACTAATTTTTACTTTCTTGTCGTGATTATTGAAGTAGTGGAGATAGTCACCTGCACGTGTATCTTTCCTGTACACGGTGAGTCCCAGTGAAGTGTTGCTCCTTGTTATCAAGTCGTCTAGAACGGAGACTTTATCATTGGACTCCCATTCAACTTTTAAATTTGATCCGGTAGACTAGAGTGTTGAGCCTCTCAGAGAAGCGAGCGAGAGGCCCCAGGCTATACTTCCAATATGTAAATATGTCTTGAGGTCTGATGTGAGAGAGGCCGCCTGTCTCCTCCTCTCTCAGATCACAATGATAGAATCTTCTTTAATAAACAGTAATACAAATTTTAATATCTCCTCAGGGCAGTGGTTACCAGATCTGGTGAGCGGTTATGTAACAAGGTCACCGCCCAGAGCTTACACCTCACCCCACGACACTTGACGCTAAAACAACAACTTTAATCACTCTCGTATCACAGTAACGACGTTATCGCGAATAATCAAACTCAAATACGGGCTCACTATAGCCCGTGCTACGTGGAAATTTCGCTCTGATTAGCTAAATCTAAAACAACATCATCATTCTCGGGGTTACAGCCCCGCTCCTGTGCCAGGTAAGTCCACTACGGGATCACCATAGTCCGTGCTACATGGAACTTTTGTTCCCAGTAGCTGAATCTAAAACAACAACAATCCTCCTCGCTCACTGCTGTAGAGGGTCCCGGGTTGGGATGGAATTATACTGTCTACGCTACACACACAAGTCACAATAGCGTGATGCATCAAATGAACAAATCCACAAGGGCTGTGACGAGGATTCGAACCTACGTCTGAAAGCATCCAAGTAAGTTCAGTGGAACTTCTGGTTTAAATTCTTTCACTATGTCGTAGCTCAGTCGATTAAGGCAGCGTCTGGGATGCTCTCAGACGTAGGTTCGAATCCTCGTCACGGCCCTTGTGGATTTGTTCATACTGTCTACGTTTCCTCGTGTTTTCAATATAGTGGGATTTATGTACCCGATGACCTATATATTGTATATACTTGATATCTTATATAGAAACAGACAGACACACTGCTGCCGAGCCTAAGGTGCCGTACAGGAGGTAGTGGTCGGGGTGTGTTTGGCAGAAGTCAGAGCACAACAATCTCTTATATGACACATCATCATCTAAGGTCATCTAAGGTGTGGGTTTCCTGGCTTATAGAAACTATTAATGACTGGAACCTCTAGTCATTAGAGTGTAGTTACGGTTGCAATATGAACTGTCTGGTGCAGGTAGTGTAAGACGAGAGCGTTTGGGGCGTGATGGTCCCTCACTTCTCCAGTTCTCGTCTAGTCTATGTTTGTATGTCTGTCTTTATCACCATCTGTCTCTCTGTGTTTCGTTCTCTCCATATATGCTAGTCCCTCCTTCTCTAGTTCACTCTCTAAGGATCTCTCTCCCTCTTTCACCCTCTCTGTCGCTGAGTGATGCTTCATTTATTGCAAAAACTCGGGAAATCTGATGCAGTCTCTGGCTGTCTCTCTCTCAGAGCCCCTATCACCCTGATTCTTCCTCCGTCTTTGTTTCCTTTATCCTATTCTCTCTCAATATCTTTAAACCATTTATTACTCTCCCCTTCTAATCCTTCACGTTTCCTGCCTCTGTTCTCCGGTCGCTTTTACTCCACTCTCGGTTCTTCTCTTGTTTTCTCTCCCTCTGTTTCTTCATTTGTTCCCGCTCCCTGCCTGTCTTCCAGTCTGTTCATTTGTCCTCTCTTTTTGCCTCTTTTTGTACTTTCAGACCTTGTCCCGCCCTCTGTCCGTTGTTTGCTCTCCTCACTATACCACCCAACTAGTCCAGGGGAGCCGGTCGGCCGAGCGGACAGCACACTGGACTTGTGATCCTGTGGTCCTGGGTTCGATCCCAGGCGCCGGCGAGAAACAATGGGCAGAGTTTCTTTCACCCTATGCCCCTGTTACCTAGCAGTAAAATAGGTACCTGGGTGTTAGTCAGCTGTCACGGGCTGCTTCCTGGGGGTGGAGGCCTGGTCGAGGACCGGGCCGCGGGGACACTGAAAAGCCCCGAAATCATCTCAAGATAACCTCAAGATAACCACCTATCCTTCCCTGCTCTCTCTCTATTCCTTCCCTGCTCGCTCTCTATTCCTTCCCTGCTCGCTCTCTATTCCTTCCCTGCTCGCTCTCTATTCCTTCCCTGCTCGCTCTCTATTCCTTCCCAGCTCGCTCTCTATTCCTTCCCTGCTCGCTCTCTATTCCTTCCTTGCTCGCTCTCTATTCCTTCCCAGCTCGCTCTCTATTCCTTCCCTGCTCTCTCTCTATTCCTTCCCTGCTCGCTCTCTATTCCTTCCCTGCTCGCTCTCTATTCCTTCCCTGCTCGCTCTCTATTCCTTCCCTGCTCGCTCTCTATTCCTTCCCTGCTCGCTCTCTATTCCTTCCCAGCTCGCTCTCTATTCCTTCCCTGCTCGCTCTCTATTCCTTCCCTGCTCGCTCTCTATTCCTTCCCTGCTCGCTCTCTATTCCTTCCCTGCTCGCTCTCTATTCCTTCCCTGCTCGCTCTCTATTCCTTCCTTGACCCCTCGTTCCTTCTGCCCCACACTCTCCCTATTTCCATCTCGCACTACGCTTCCCTTCCTCCTCCCTTCGCCCTCCCCCAGCTCGAGGCCTTAAGTAAGCCTCGCCCCTGACAGGCTGTAATTTGGCGGAGTAAGACAGGCGTCCCGCTGACAGTGCATCACTCCCCGTCTCGCTGTGCTGATTACAACGTCGCTGGAGCACCTTAGCTCATCTTCTATACGGAAAATAAACATAAATACTTGAATAAAATACATTAAAAGAAACGCCCCACCACACAATTTAATTTTTGTTTTTGCTTAAGGAGACAATTGGTTGGGAGGCAACATGGTGTGAGGGAAGGTGAGGGGCAACATGGTGTGAGGGAAGGTGAGGGACAACATGGTGTGAGGGAAGGTGAGGGGCAACATGGTGTGAGGGAAGGTGAGGGGCAACATGGTGTGAGGGAAGGTGAGGGACAACATGGTGTGAGGGAAGGTGAGGGACAACATGGTGTGAGGGAAGGTGAGGGACAACATGGTGTGAGGGAAGGTGAGGGACAACATAGTGTGAGGGAAGGTGAGGGGCAACATGGTGTGAGGGAAGGTGAGGGGCAACATGGTGTGAGGGAAGGTGAGGGACAACATGGTGTGAGGGAAGGTGAGGGACAACATGGTGTGAGGGAAGGTGAGGGACAACATGGTGTGAGGGGCAACATGGTGTGAGGGAAGGTGAGGGACAACATGGTGTGAGGGAAGGTGAGGGACAACATGGTGTGAGGGAAGGTGAGGGACAACATGGTGTGAGGGAAGGTGAGGGGCAACATGGTGTGAGGGAAGGTGAGGGACAACATGGTGTGAGGGAAGGTGAGGGGCAACATGGTGTGAGGGAAGGTGAGGGGCAACATGGTGTGAGGGAAGGTGAGGGACAACATAGTGTGAGGGAAGGTGAGGGACAACATAGTGTGAGGGAAGGTGAGGGACAACATAGTGTGAGGGAAGGTGAGGGACAACATGGTGTGAGGGAAGGTGAGGGACAACATAGTGTGAGGGAAGGTGAGGGACAACATAGTGTGAGGGAAGGTGAGGGACAACATAGTGTGAGGGAAGGTGAGGGACAACATAGTGTGAGGGAAGGTGAGGAGCAACACAGACACTCCCTGGAGGATCTCTCACCAATCTTCTGGCAGTAAACAGTTTACAGCATTTGAGTCTAAAATGAGAAAATAAAGAATTCATAGTTCATTAAGATGCGGTTACTGAGGCCTAGGGACCCTCGGGGGGGGGGGGGGGGTGATAATAATACTGAGTGGACATCAGAAAGAAGAGTTCCATGTTACGTTACATTATGTTACAAGGAGTAAATCACTCAGTAATATTTACTTGGTGGGAGATACCTGGAGGTGACCTACGGCATACTTTACATTTTACAAATACCACCATTTGAGAAAATGAGTCTTGAAACAGACAAACAAATGTCTATGGTATTTTGGAAATCAGAAAGATGTTGATTTCCACGTTACGATACATTGTGTTACAAGGACTGAAACAGACACACAGTAATATTTATTTGGTAGAAAAATATTGAAGGCTGCCTTACGACTGTTGTTACTCTTAAAACCTGTTATTTGGACAAAAGAAAGATATTTGGGCCAGCAGAAAGATGTTGATTTCCACTTTACGTTACATAGTGTTACAAGAACTGAAACAGGCACACAGTAATATTTACGTTACGTCACACTATGTTACAAGAATAACACTAATATTGTTTGGTGACTGTTATATTTAAGACGGTCTAAACAGGTTTTTACTTTAAAAATGGTATTTAGACTGAGAAATTGGTGTTTCCCCTGTTGATCACGTTACGTTACAAGGTGTAAAACACACAGCAACATTGATTTTGATTTGTTATAATAATAATAAGATTGAAGACTACCTTACTTGTCAGGCCTCGAGGACGACCACCCAGAGGCCCATGTTCTTGGAAGAGACACATTTCTTATTCATCTCCTTTATGATTCAGTAATGATTGTTCTACCTTGATAATAAAAATATGTTCCTACATTATGTTATGTTTACCAGTCATTGAATAAAGTACTAAGAGTGGTAAATATTCTGTTTCATTGTTCTGCCGCCATGATAACAGTCTAATGGTTGAGCCGTCTTATACCAAGTCAAGTGGACGATGTAGGGAACATATCCTCCCATACTGGGTGGGGTAGTCTAACCCCTTAATGAGTGTGTTAACACGTGAGGGTTGGCTCAGAGAGAGACGAGTCGCTGATCACACGACGACGGTGATGTGTCTAGATAAACCCTAATGAGGGTTGAGTGTTGCTGACGCACCCGGCCATCTCAGCGATCAGGTGAAACACTCTGTTTCTTTTGGCTGAGTTGATATGTGTAGACCTTTAACTATGCTAGCTTGAAAGTGGAAACTAAACTATGGTGAAACACACAGTAATATTATTGGTTATTGTTTGGTGTTATAATGTAGACGGACTAAGCCCAACTCCACATGTTTTTTTAAATTCTATTTGGGTTAGAAATGTATGTTTCAAGATTAACAGTGGAATCTGTGTAGGACTGAGACTTTTAGGAGAAGCGGACTGTTTCCTCAAATAGTTAAGACGGGGGCTGACAGCTGAAAATGTCAGACAGCGCTGACGAGTCAGAAATGACAGACTTTAAACTAAAAAGTCATCCTGTCTCACATGGCATGTTACAGTCTTCAGTCTACTGCTACTGACTGACTGCCTTACTGACTTACTGAGTCATGGTAGATGCTATTTCATCAAGTCTGTCAGAGAACTTTTAAACTAAAATCGTTGTTTTCAAACTATTGCAGAATAACAGTGTTACGGACACTAACTCGCTCAGCGATGAGTGTTGGGTGGTGGGGGGCGTGCCAGGGGGGGGGGGGGTGGTGCTGGGGTATTGTTGACAAATACTTTCGCTTTGCTCATGTAGCCCACTACAACCCGCTCATGTAGCCCACTACAACCCGCTCATGTAGCCCACTACAACNAGAGAAAGTTTGAGAGAATGAGAGAGGAGAGAAGGGAGGCTGGGAGAGACAGGTGTGGAGGTATGAGAGAGGGAGAGGCGAGATGTTGGAGAGAGGAAGGAGAAAGACGGAGAGGGGGAAGAGAGGGAGCGATAAAGGATGAGAGAGAGGAGGGAAGGGAGGGAATTATCAGGGGAAAGCGCCTAGCGATTACACTTATATAGCACTTGGAAGGGGTCAGGATAAGGATATTTGGGATGGGACGGGGGGAAGGAATGGTGCCCAACCGCTTGTGGAGGTGCGGTTCCAACCATTCTTCTGGGATGTGAAGTTTTCAGTTGCATATTGGCTTGGGGACCATTCAAGCTTGTTCGCATATATATATATATATATATATATATATATATATATATATATATATATATATATATATATATATATATATATATATGACACTATGAAAGGAGAGGAACGCAGTGTGCGAGGTGGTGAGCAGGCCTGCCACCTCCGGGGGGCAAGAGGGCGGGGCAGGGGGGCAAGAGGGCGGGGCAGGGGGGCAAGAGGGCGGGGCAGGGGGGCAATAGGGCGGGGCAGGGGGGCAAGAGGGCGGGGCAGGGGGGCAAGAGGGCGGGGCAGGGGGGCAAGAGGGCGGGGCAGGGGGGCAAGAGCAGGAGGCGAGTCACGGGTGATATAAAATAATGCCCACCATATACCTCTGGTTTTTATTTACTTCTCTCCGTACCAGTCCGCTGCCTGTCTCTCCGGGCAGGCCTTCCATCTCCAGAATGTTGGTAAATGCGTCAGTACTCAATATCTGCAACACACACACGGCCCCCAACATTTTCCCGGCCACTCCAGTGTGCTGTGGAGCGAGAGCCGCGCCACCACCGCCGCCGCCGTCGTCGGAGGGGGATGGGACAGGAGGAGGAGGCTTGTGGTCGGGGTAATAACTCTGGGAAGGAGTATCGGAGAGGAGGTAAAAGATATCACTGGAGAGTCCTCCTAAGCTTGTCACCAGGACTCTCAGTCCTTGCTTCAGCTCACCGGGCACCGTGACGCAGGCACCAGGCAACACTCGCCTGTGTATGACTGCTGTTTACTCAGCAGCTGCGGGAACCAGGCGGCGTCACGCTCCAACTACCTCTTTATCATCAACGTCATATTTACATTTACCGATTACATCCACACTTGTGACACACCATTATGTGCCACTGACGCCTACACCAGGCACATGTGAGCCACACTGATGCCTACACCAGGCACATGTGAGCCACACTGATGCCTACATCAGGCACATGTGAGCCACACTGATGCCTACACCTGGCACATGTGAGCCACACTGATGCCTACACCTGGCACATGTGAGCCACACTGATGCCTACACCAGGCACATGTGAGTCACACAGATGCCTACACCAGGCACATGTGAGCCACACTGATGCCTACACCAGGCACATGTGAGCCACACAGACGCCTACACCAGGCACATGTGAGCCACACTGATGCCTACACCTGGCACATGTGAGCCACACTGATGCCTACACCAGGCACATGTGAGTCACACAGATGCCTACACCAGGCACATGTGAGCCACACTGACACCTACACCAGGCACATATGAGCCACACAGACGCCTACACCAGGCACATGTGAGCCACACAGACACCTACACCAGGCACATGTGAGCCACACAGACGCCTACACCAGGCACATGTGAGCCACACAGATGCCTACACCAGGCACATGTGAGCCACACAGATGCCTACACCAGGCACATGTGAGTCACACAGATGCCTACACCAGGCACATGTGAGCCACACAGATGCTACACCAGGCACATGTGAGCCACACAGATGCCTAAACCAGGCACATGTGAGCCACACAGACGCCTACACCAGGCACATGTGAGTCACACAGATGCCTACACCAGGCACATGTGAGCCACACAGTGCCTACACAGGCACATGTGAGCCACACGGGCGCCTACACCAGCTTCATATATCTTACTTTCATGTATTAAATACGCAAGCACCTCTCAACCACTCTAATCCTCCATAGCCAGGACTCGAACCCAAATGATATCGCTCTTGAGGTGCTACCATAACACCATCAGAGACTCCCTCTGTCATTCTCCTCTTCTCTCTCTCTCTCTCTCTGCAGCTCCCCCTTCCTCTTTCCCCTCCCTCTCTTACCACCGTTATTACTCCACCAATAAACACGGGCCACTAGCACCAGGGTAAGAATACCCTCAAGGGTAAGGTAAGGCAGGGTAAGGGTAAGGCAGGGTAAGGGTAAGGTGCCCTCAACAACTGGCGGCACAGCACAAACACAAGCCACTAATTACGTCCGAGAACCGTAGAGAATATCTTCATGATACCATCCCCGCCCACTGTGAACCCTCACTGTAGCAGCCCCGGATGGTCAACACGAAACCAAATATTATTATTGAGAAAATCCACTAAGGCAATGAGGTGGACACGAACCTACGTCCCCAGCATTGACAAGCCGAGTACTCTACCACTAGACCATCGCTGACGTGTAGAGTCATACAACTGGATTTCTGCTGAAATCACACTAGCTCACAAGCCAGCCAGTCACACTAGCTCACAAGTCAGCCAGTCACACTAGCTCACAAGTCAGCCAGTCACACTAGCTCACAAGCCAGCCAGAGTCACATTAGCTCACAAGCCAGCCAGAGTCACAATAGCTCACAAGCCAGCCAGAGTCACAATAGCTCACAAGCCAGCCAGAGTCACTAGCTCACAAGCCAGCCAGAGTCACACTAGCTCACAAGCCAGCCAGAGTCACACTAGCTCACAAGCCAGCCAGAGTCACACTAGCTCACAAGCCAGCCAGAGTCACAATAGCTCACAAGCCAGCCAGAGTCACACTAGCTCACAAGCCAGCCAGAGTCACACTAGCTCACAAGCCAGCCAGAGTCACACTAGCTCACAAAGCCAGCCACAAGGCAGCACGAAACTGGAGCGGCTACTAGCGATCAAGCAGGAAAATGCGCTGGCCAAGCCGCAATTTAAACAGACTTTAGGAGAAGTTTGCTGCACAGATAACATTACCAACTATTCAGGCCAACACCAGCCGTGGAGGAGGGAGAGGGGGAGAGGGAAAGGGAGACCAAGAAGAGAGGGCAAGGGAAAGGAGAGGGGAAGGGAGCAAGAGGGAGGGGGAGGAGAGGGAAGGAGCCCTAGAGGGAGGGGAGGAGGAGAGGGAAGGAATAATGGGGGGCAGTAATCTTGAGTGAAGTGTGGAGGAGTAAGGGGGGGGGGTTGTGGAAGAGTAACATTTGAACGCTGGAAGTAACATTGGACCCCCCTCCTCTCCTAAGTCGCCCAACATAAAGAAACTACTCTTTAGTGCCCTTCTCCTAACCCACCAGAGGACCCAAAACAGAAAACGGGACAGTATGTCAATTTGCGAGCCGCTTACATTTACTAGTACGACGAGTTTTGATTCATCTCCTTCCTCCTCCTCGGAGAGTAAGAAGGTTTTCTTGAGATGATTCTGGGGCTTAGTATCCCCGCGGTCCGGTCCTCAACCAAGCCTCCACCGCAGGAAGAGCCGTAGCAGCTGTAACTAAACCAGGTACCTATTTACTGCTAGGTAACAGGGGCATCAGGGGTGAAAGAAACATTTTGCCCATTTGTCTCCGCCTCCACCGGGGATCGAACCTGGAACCTCAGGACTATGAATCCGAAGCGCTGTTCACCCAGCTGTCAGGCGCAAGAAGGCTTCACTTCATCCTCGTCCCCCCCCCCCCCACCTCTGACACTATCGCTCCATACCCTCCCGTTTCGGTTGTCGAGCCCCTATTGCTGCTATGGAGGTTTCTTTGGCCCTCGCTTCCCTCTCAGTTGGTGCCCTTGCTGAGGTGTTCCCTGGCTTCAGCCTCTTCTCCCCCTCCTGCTGTCTTGACCCTCGGTTGTCTCCTCCTCTTCCTCCAGACCCTGCTCGTCCGCCTCTGGTCTGTCCTCGCGCTCCCTTCCCTCCATCCTTACTCAGTTTACCCATGCCCACTAACCCTGACTTCGCTGACCTTGATCCCGATCCTGAGCTGCTTTAACATGCTGAGTTCCTTTAAATCTTTGTTTCTTCGTTGTTTTCTGTTGCTGTCCTTTCTCTTTTTATCGATGTTTATTCTTCAATGGAATATTCGTGATGTTATGCCATTTCCATGAACTCCAGCCTCTGCTTTCACAGTTTTTCCCCGTTTGTGTTCGTCTCCAGGAGCTGATGCTCGATGCTCGTCCTGGTTGCTTCCGTGGCTATTCCTGTCTCTCTCCCCTTCCAGCTTTTGCTGGAGCCCATAGCTCTACTTCTCTCTTCATTCGTTCTGATATTCCCTCCGTTCCCCTACTTTTTCCATCGCCTCTCCAATGTTCTGCTGCCCATGTCTTTGTGAGTAAATGGTACACTGTTTGTTCCATTTATCTTCCCCCACATGTCCCGCTTTCTCTTCCTGATCTTAAACACCTACTGGACTCCTTGCCGGAGCCTGTGCTCCTGCTGGGTGATTTTAATTGTCAACATACCCTCTGGGGTAATGTACTGACAAACACCCGGGGTCGCCTTCATGAACCGTTCGGCTTCTCTTCTTCCCTGTCCTTCTGAATTCTGGTGAGATCACTCATTTGGACTCTCGAACTTGCACCCTTTCCTGTCTTGATCTTTCTCTCTGCTTGTCGTCTCTTTACTTGGATTTCTTGTGGTGGGTTCTTGATGACCTCCATGGCAGTGACCATTTCCCCATCCTTGTTACCTTTTTCTCTTTTCATCCTCCCCTTTCCTTCCCTAGGTAGCGAACTGCCAAGGTGGACTGGAACCTCTTTACCCACCGAGCTACTCTCTCCAACCTCTCTGCTCTGCCTCTCCCTCGCGCCCTCCTTCATTTTCATGACACCGTCTTCGACCCTGCCCTCCGCTCTATTCCTCGTTCTACCTCTTAGGGCACGCCGAAGTGCATTAATTGATGGAATGTGGACTGTGCTCGGGCTGTCCTCTGTAAGCATACTGCCTGGAAGAGACATCGCCGCCCGCAGCCGGTTGATTTTTTAATTTTATTTCGGAAAGCGAGTGCGGTGGCCCGTGGGGCCATCTGTATGGCTAAACGTGAGTGCTGGAAGTCTTATGTTTCCACCATTACGTCTGAAACTCCTCTGCCACAGATCTAGAAGCCTATCCACAAGATAGCGGGTAAGTTCGTTCCTGATGTCTCGGCAATCCTTCACCTCCATGGTACTCTTGTGGTGGACCTGGTGCAGGTTGCGGCCGAACTGGGTTGCCACTTTTCATCTGTTAGCTCTGGTTTTCATCTTCCTCAATCTTTCCTTCTTCGTAAGCCTGTTCTTGAATCTCATCCTTTAGATTTCCATACCCATCTCAGCCTTCCCAATAACGATCCCTTCTCTCTCTCTAAACTTCAGTCTGCCCTGGCCCTCTGCGGTTCTACGGCAGCGGACTCTGATGACATTCATTATGAGATGCTTCACCATCTCCCTCTGTGCACGTCTCAGTATTTGCTGAGTCTGCATACCGGGTCTGGGAGTCGTCGTCAGTCCCTGAGGACTGACTTGATGCTGTTGTCATCCCTGTTCGGAAACCAGGGTCTCTCGGAACATCCTTTCAGGACTTCGAACATATGGTTAACATTTTTTTATGTGGTTCTTAGAACACCATCACTTCCTCACTCCTTCTCAATTTAGTTTTCGCAAGTGCTGCAGCACAACAGATGTCCTGGTGAACTTGGAGGCTTATATTCGTACTGCTTTTGCTGCTAAGACCTCCGTTGCTGCCGTTCTTTTCGACCTGGAAAAGGCTTACGACACCAGCTGGAGATACCATATTCTTTCCCAGCTTCATTCTCTTGGCCTTCATGGTAATCCCCCTCTCTTCCTCCAAAGCTTCCTCTTTCGTCATTCCTTTCGAGTGAGGCTTAGTGCCACTCTCTCTGCCTCTTTTCGGCAATACGAGGGTGTGCCCCAAGGTAGTGTTTGGAGCACTACTCTTTTCTGGTTGCCCTCAATGGTCTTCTTTCCTCTCTTCCCTCTGGTGTCTTCTCCGCTCTCTATGTCGACGATCTTACCCTTTGTTGTCGGGGTGATGATTCGCCTCTCCTTCAACGGCGGCTTCAACTTGCGATTGATGCTGTGTCATCTTGGGCTACTGATCATGGCTTCAAGTTCTCTACATCTAAGACTTGTGCTAAGTCTTTTACTCAGAAGCGTGTCGTTCTTCGTCTCTCTTTGTCGCTTTATGATCATTCCATTGTGTACAGAGATTCCGCTAAGCTTTTGGGGTTAATCTTTGACACTCGTTTGTCTTGGTCGGCCCATATCTCTTACCTCTGGGTTGAAGGCTCTAAGGCCCTTAACCTCCTTAAGGTTTTGTCCCATACTTCTCGGGGAGTAGATAGGCGCACACTCCTTTCTTTACTTTCCCCTCTCGTACTGTCAAAACTCTATTATGGTTGCCCCTGCTTACTAGTCTGCTTCTCCTACTACTCTTCGCCGTCTTGATGCTTTGCACCATACTGGGTTGCGCCTCAACTTTGGTGCCTTTCATTCGACTCCCGCCCTCAGCTTGTATGTTGACACTGCTTCTTATCTCTTCAGGAGCGCCATGATCGCTTCTGTCTTCACTATCTTGTGCGGTTCTTACAACATTCTTACTCTCGCCTCTGTCGCACTTTGACATTTACCCCTCCTGTCAGTCCTGTTCCTATTCACCACCTCCCACTTTCTGTCCAGTTATTCTCTTTCTAGAATTCTTTTTCGATTCGTATTACCGATGTTTCTCCTCGTATTGTTCCATCCATTTTCCCATGGAGGGTCCCCTTCTTAAATTTGTACATCTCTGACCCATACCACTAAAGCTTTTACCCCTCCTACAGTTCTGAAATGCCTTTTCCTTGAATACTTTTCTTCACACTCCCACTCCATTTCCATCTTTACCGATGGGTCTAAGTTTGCAGACGATGTTAGCTACTCTGTTGTTTTTTCCTGACCACACTTATATGTGTCGCCTATCTCCGGAGACTAGCGTCTTCACGCAGAACTTTATGCTATTCTCTATGCTCTTCGTCTCTTGCCATCTCATTGTCAATCTTCCTTAGTGATTGTCGTTGACGTTGACTTGTCATTGTCGTTAACAGGAGAAGAAGAATGCGAGCAAACAACACGACAATCGCTGGGAAAGTGATGGACATCAGCCCGCACAGATAGGCGGTGTGGAGAGCTAAGAGACGGAGGAGAAGGATGGGTAGGAGGATTGGAGGAAGATGATACAGAAGACACAGGAGACATGACAGACTGGGTAGAAAGAAGGGGTACCCCAGACAGAGAACCAGGAGGGGGACCCTGAGCATTCCGAGCATTAACAGAGCGTTTTTGGAGACCTGAACATGGGTCTCGCCAATGCAGGATAAGGCAGCCAAGTGGGTAGCTGCATCCTGAGAGGGAGCAATGACATGTGTATTGAGACGGGTGGGGTTGAAAGTAACAGAGGCATCCACGGAATCAACGAGGTGCCTATGGAGGGAAAAATCGTTGGAGAAGAATCTACATGATGGAGGTCAAAGTACTTAATCCACGTAGCAGGACCAAACAAGGTGTGGTACGAATTAGTATGGGAAGGGATCGTGTGAGTGTGTCGGAGGTGGGAACGGCGTTGAGAACCCGCAGAGAGAGAGAAGGGTTAAAAGGCACAGTAGTTACAATGAGAGACGGAGCCGGGCCAGGAGACGAGGTTGTCACCACTGGGGGCTTAGGGCTCAGCCCAACCACAGAGGAGGGAGGGGAGCCGAGGAGAGTAGTCAGGAGGGTCAGAGCAGGAGGAGGAGGAGCTAGGTCTAGGCCTAATGTAGCAGAGGCTACAGAACCTGGTCTTCCAACACAGTCCGACACGGGGGCCTGGTCGCTCACCCCATGAGCCCGAGAAGTCATAAGAGGAACAGGAGAAGTCATAAGAGGAACAGGAGTCATCGGCATGAAGAAGAGAGGAAAGACTTTCATTCACGAATGTGCCCCCACACACCACCAAGAAGCCACAATTAGAGGACAAGACACCCAACAAGAGACATGTTGCTGGTCTTGCCGGGGCCTCCCAGGGATGCGTCATGAGTATACTCCCCACAAACACCACCTTAAGAACCGTCAGTCGGCCGAGATCAGGTTCAATGACGACAGAAAGATTGGCAATAAAAGCGTCCCCTCGCTCGAGACGTTGGGTACCACAGTTCTACAGGTGAGAGAGTATGCCTCCTCAAACACCTGGGTGTCAAAACGAAAGAAGTCCAAAAGAAGAATCAAGACTGGCAAAAGGTGGGCAAGAAATGACAATTAGAAAGGAGAAGAAGGGGGGGGGGAGAAAAATGAAACACAAGGAAAAGGAAAAGAGATCTGGCATAATTGGTGAAGAGAGCAGCAGGAGCATAAGGTCCCAAAAAGACAGAGGATTGATCCATGGAGCATCACACTCCAGCAGCCGCCCACCAAGCCCCCTCACGACGACAACGGGCCGGATTGGGAGGGGGTACGTCTTCAGAAGGATGGATTTACAATACAGTGATGTGAATATATACGCAGGAAGTAATCTGTATTAAAGCAGATTCAATAATGTTTTTATTGAAAATGATTTTACAATTCGTTATTGATGAGCTTCCCACCATGCACTCTCTTCCCTTCCGGCACTCTCCTCCCTTCCAGCACTCTCTTCCCTTCCAGCACTCTCTTCCCTTCCGGCACTCTCCTCCCTTCCAGCACTCTCTTCCCTTCCAGCACTCTCTTCCCTTCCGGCACTCTCCTCCCTTCCAGCACTCTCTTCCCTTCCAGCACTCTCTTTCCTTCCACCACTCTCTTCCCTTCCAGCACTCTCTTCCCTTCCGGCACTCTCTTCCCTTCCGGCACTCTCCTCCCTTCCAGCACTCTCTTCCCTTCCAGCACTCTCTTCCCTTCCGGCACTCTCTTCCCTTCCAGCACTCTCTTCCCTTCCGGCACTCTCTTCCCTTCCGGCACTCTCCTCCCTTCCAGCACTCTCTTCCCTTCCAGCACTCTCTTCCCTTCCAGCACTCTCTTCCCTTCCGGCACTCTCCTCCCTTCCAGCACTCTCTTCCCTTCCAGCACTCTCTTCCCTTCCAGCACTCTCTTCCCTTCCAGCACTCTCTTCCCTTCCGGCACTCTCTTCCCTTCCGGCACTCTCTTCCCTTCCGGCACTCTCTTCCCTTCCGGCACTCTCTTCCCTTCCGGCACTCTCTTCCCTTCCACTACTCTCTTCCCTTCCACCACTCTCTTCCCTTCCACCACTCTCTTCCCTTCCACCACTCTTCCTATTACAAAAAAGTAGTGAAACCTGAGGAAGAACAGATATAAAAGAGAGAGAGATTCGGATCGTGCATGAAACAAGACTCTTTGATCCCTTTCACAAGAGGATGAAGAGAGAAAAACAAACCCCAAAAGCGGGTTGGAATCGCTGTGTGGATTGGGACGGACTCACTCTCGCACTCGAATATATATATATATATATATATATATATATATATATATATATATATATATATATATATATATATATATATATATATATATATATACCAGTTGCAAAGTGCTCCTGGCAGTATGGGTTCGAGTCACTTCTGGGGTGTGAGTTTTCAGTTGCATATATGCCTGGGGCCCGACTCCAAGATCGCATCCGTCTCCGACGCGGGGTGAGGGTTGTGGAGGGTTGGGGATGGAGGGGAAGAGAGGGGTTGTGGAGGGTTGGGGATGGAGGGGAAGAGAGGGGTTGTGGAGGGTTGGGGATGGAGGGGAAGAGAGGGGTTGTGGAGGGTTGGGGATAGAGGGGAAGAGAGGGGTTGTGGAGGGGTGGGACGGAGGAGATGGGATTTGTGGAAGAGAGGTTGGAGAGGAGCAGGGTAGCTCTCACCTAATTGTGCTCACCTAGTTGTGCTTGCGGGGGTTGATCTTTGGCTCTTTGGTCCCGCCTCCCAACTTTTAATCAACTGGTGTGCAGGTTCCTGAGTCTACTGGGCTCTATCATATCTACATTTAAAACTGTGTATGGAGTCAGCCTCCACCACATCACTGCCTAATGCATTTCACCTGCTAACTACTCTGACACTGAAAAAGTTCTTTCTAATGTCTCTGTGGCTCATGTGGGTACTCAGTTTCCACCTGTGTCCCCTTGTTCGTGTTCCACCCATGCTAAGGACTTTGTCTTTGTCCTGTCAATTCCCCTGAGTATTTTGTTGATGGTTATCATATTTCCACTTACTCTTCTGTTTCCCAGGGACGTCAGGTTCAGCTCCCTTAGCCTTTCCTCGTAGTTCATATCTCTCAGTTCCGGGACGAGTCTGGCGGCATCCCTCTGAATATTTCCTAACTTTGTCTTGTGTTTAACAAGGTATGGACTTCAGGCTGGAGCTACATGCTACAGGATAGGTCTGACATAGGTGGTATACAAGGTCCTGAACGATTCCTTACACAAGTTTCTAATGGCAGTTCTTATGTTGGCCAATCAATCATATGCCGCTGATCATATCCTTTTGATGTGGGCCTCTGGGGACAGGTTTGGTGTGATATTAACCCCCTTATAATATATCACCCCCGGTGTGATATTAAAGCGCCTGACAGCTGAGTGGACAGCGCTTCGGATTCGTAGTCCTGAGGTTCGGGGTTCGATCCCCGGTGGAGGCGGAGATAAGTGGCCAAAATGTTTCTCTCACCCTGATGCCCCTGTTACCTAGCAGTAAATAGGTACCTGGGACTTAGACTGCTGCTAAGGGCTGCTTCCTGGGGATGTGTAACAAAAAGGAGGCGTGGTCGAGGACCGGGCCTCGGGGACGCTAAGTCCCGAAATCATCTCAAGACAATCTTATCTCAAGATGATAACTTCCCCAAGATCTTTCTCTCTATTTGACTCTTGCAGGATTTCTCCTCCCAGATGGTACCTTGTGTTCAGCCTTCTGCTTACTTCACCTAATTTCATTACTTTACACTTTCCTGAGTTGAATTTTGGTAGTAGAATATGTGTGTAAGTGTAAGTGTGTGTGTGTGTGTGTGTGTGCGTGCGTGTGTGTGTGTGTGTGTGTGTGTGTGTGTGTGTGTGTGT
>WNGS01096752.1:0-13623 GCA_020271785.1 Procambarus virginalis
TCCTGTACGTTCTCTGATGCTCAGGGAGCATTTTGATATATGTAAAGAGCAGTCAGAGTTATCATGTATATATATATATATTGTGACGGTAACGTGTTGGAAATGGTGGTCGGCAGTCTTCCAAATAGCAGATGTCAATGCTGGGCCACATACATGTAAGTTATAAAAAAAAGGAAAAAAAAGAGTGACTGCTTGTCTGATAATCTGTGGTAAGGTAAGGTAAGATACACGAAAACACAAATATAAAAAATGCACTTTACTTAATCTAGAAAACAAAATAAAATAAAGACAATTCCTTGGCATTTAAAATAATGTAAAAGTAAAACACGTAAAAATATATATAACAAACTGAAAAGGGGGGAACTGGTTACGTTAACAGGAATACAAAGATAAATGGTGCTGGGAATATATGCGCAAGCTATCAACCTCTATTTGATCACACAAGGTGAGTCAAGTAGGTGTTCACAGCAAGAGCACTAGATATATTCTGACTGGTAGGGCTGCAGTGACTCCAACATTGGCTTGCGAGGAATGTGATTGGCGTGGAGCTGGAGTGGTGTGTTGTTGAACGGCCAATGAGAATGCAGGACGGCCGCAAGTCGGTAGTTTGGCTGGGAGTAGCAGTTGGCGGGTCGACCAGGTGTGCAGGAGTGGGGGGAGGGGGAGTTGCAGGTGCGTGGCTGGTCTTGATATATACGTTTAAGCCACTGAAAACGTATCTTGAATATTGTGGGAACGTGACGATAAGAAGAAAGAGCAGGCTCAATCTCTGGGAAGAGATTATCGTCACAACTCTCCCCCGAAGCCTGCGGTTCTGGTGGAGTCACGTTCACGGGAGGTAGAGTGGGAGGTGGAGCAGGCTCTACCTCAGTGATGCTGGAGAGGACGTCTGATATGATGTAGTCAGACTTCTGGGTGTAGCAATCTCCAGGCTGAAATGATGTAGCTGGCAAGCCCATTATAGAAGTAGTCGATGGTTGAGTTGGGCTGTCTGTAGGAAATGAAGATGGTTGTGGTCCATGTAGATGGTGGTGGACTGAGTACTTTGCTGGTATGGAGCAAAGTGTTGCCTGTTCAGGACGACGAGTAGCTCCTTGTTGCTCGTGGTGTCGTTTATGGTAGTTGGTATGTAGAGTCTCTTCGCCTTGTTGTACCAGGTCACCCACGTTGCCGGTACCACTGGCGTCGCTATGGAGGATGGGAGACTTGATGATATCTGGCGAGGCGAGAGAAGTATTAGAATATGATAAAGGAGCACAATTACTGTCCTGAAGGTGATTATAAATGTCAGTAAGGATTTCCGAATTAGAAAGCGCTGTCTCAGTGTCAGTGTTTTCGGAAGGAGAAGCAGGGAAGGTCTCACTGTGGCTGTATGGACCTGTAAATGAGGTGAAGTTGGTTAACACAGTGGGAGGAACCCCATGATAGAGCTTGAGCAGATTGATGTGGCACAGCTGGGTCTTCCGCCGCCTATCGGGGGTCTCGAGAACGTAGTTGAAGTTGTTCCGGCACTCCTTAACACGGTAGGGTCCTGAGAACCTGTTCTGTAAAGGAGAACCTGGGATAGGGAAATAGGCAAGAACTAAGTCTCCCGGTTTAAACTTCCTTACTTGGCAGTGCTGGTCGTAACGAGTCTTCATCCTCTCTTGGGCTTTCTGTAGGTTGTTGCTAGCAAAGGAATGGACCCTCTCTAGAATGTGTCGGAGGTTTTGAAGATACTGGGGCACATTCTGATGCTCACTGAAGGTGGCATCACGTAGAGAATCCTTGAAAGCCTTGAGAGGTGTACGGCACTTACGTCCGTAGAGCATCTCATAAGGAGATACTCCTAGTGACTCGTTGGGAAGACTTCTGAAAATACACATAATGAGATCAAGTTGCCTATCCCAATCCTTTGAGGTCTCATTGCAAAACTTTTTTAAGAGTGCCTTGATAGTCTGATGACTACGCTCGAGAGAACCCTGTGAAGCAGGATGATAGGGGCTGGACAGTACCTGTTTGATGTTGAACTCCTCCAGAGTCCGTTTGAAGAGATCACTGGTGAAGTTGGTGCCACAGTCGCTCTGAATCTCCCTCGGAAATCCATACTGGGTGAAGATTTTCAATAAATTCTTCACCACTGTAGCAGCCGTAATGTTTTTCACTGGAACTGCTATGGGGAATCTGGTGGTAGGACACAGGATAGTTAAGATATAGGCGTTGCCTGCACTGGTCCGAGGCAAAGGACCAACACAGTCAATAATAAGTCTGTGGAACGGTTCCTCAGGCACCTGGATGGGTATCAGTGGTGCTCTGGGAATGGAAACGTTCGGTTTCCCGGCTAACTGACACACGTGGCACAGTTTGACATGATTCTTGACATCGTTAACCATACCTGGCCAGTAGTAGTCTTGTCGAATTCCATGGTAAGTCTTGTTGAACCCGTAGTGTGACAATGCTCCGTGGGCCAGGTGTAGAATCGTGGGCCGCAGGCTGGTAGGAATCACTAGTTGTTCAACGTCTGCCCAATCGTCCTCGTCCTTCAGTTTACTGGGTCTATACCTGCGATAGAGTAATTCGTTCTCCATAAAGAACCCAGGAACACTGTCGGATTGGGTCTCAGCCTGAAAGAATAATGGTGTCAAGGTAAGATCATCTCTCTGTAACTTACGGAACTCCAAAGCGGTCAGATTAGGGGGTAGTTTCGAAGGGTCCTGAGGGACAGCGGTAGCAGTAGAGTCAGCTGGCTGTGGTCGTGCAGCTTGAGCACGGGTGGTCACCATAACAGGAGGAGAACCTTCATCACTCTCTTGAACCTTTGCTGGAACATGCTCAAAAATCGGGTTATCCAACACAGAGTTGCTCACCTGGGATATGTCCTTGACGATCAGGTTGTTTGGTTGTTGGTCTTCTGCCAAGTCGTTGCCCAGGAGAAGTTGCACTCCAGGCATGGGAAAAGGCTTTTCCCTGACGGCGACTTGGACTTCACCGGTCACGAAGGGACAATCTAGGTAAACTCTGGCAAGAGGATAAGGAGTAGTAGCAGTAAGGTCAGTGATGAATACAGTCTCTCCTGTGTAGGCGACGTTGGGCACAGCTGATTTCAAGACGATCGATTGTAGAGCCGCTGTGTCCCGCAGGATCTTAAGTCCAAAACGTCCCTCTGAATCTGAACCGTGGGTAGTGATAGTTCCTGGATATAGATGCTTGGTAAAGAGAGAGAGATCATTAGCATGAACACCAACATTCATTACAGGCTTACCGGACTTAGGGTGAGTAGGTTTGGGCTTAGGAGGTTCGATGTTACCTTTAGATTGGGACTTACCACATTTTTCTATGGTATGTCCATAGAGTCGACAATACCTGCAGTACAGTTGAGAGGTACCTTGATCTGGGCTCGCTTTCTCGTAACTGTACCAAGACTTCTTACTGGTAGGTTCTGGTGTCAGCCGGTGGATGAGGCTGTAAGTGTCAGCTGACTTCGCGCACTTCACCAAATCGGTCTCTTCTTTGTCTGCTAAGTATAGGCGGACAGGAGGAGGTACACGTCTCAAAAATTCTTCAACCAGTATGAGGTTGACAAGCTCTGGAAAAGTAGAGACATGTGCTGCCTCCAGCCATTTCATGAAATATCTCCGTTTGGTGTTAGCAAATTCTAAGAAGGTGGTGGTACTTGCCTTGACGTAGTCACGGAACTTTCGTCGATAGCTTTCGGTGGAGAGAAGGTAGGCGTCCAACACAGCTTGCTTCAAGGTGGTGTAGTCGTTTTCTGATGCCAAAGTGCTGAGTGTGACGGCTGCTCTACCTGTTAAATGTACTCGGAGAAGGGTAGCCCATTGGTCGTCAGGCCAACTAAGTTGATTAGCAAGGGTCTCAAAAGTTGTGAAGAACACATCAACCTCCGTTTCTATGAACGGGGGCATTAACTTACTTGCATGGGAGACATTGAAACTTGGAGGAAGACTAGCTGCAGCTTGTTGGAGTTGAGCTTGGTGTGTAGCGTCCATCGCGAGTTCTCTGCTATGACAGTCTAGACCGAGTCTGCCTGTCGTTTGTCGTGTTCACGTTGTATCTCGAGTCGCTCTTTGTATAAGGCCAACTCACGTTCACTTTCTTCTTTCTTCAGAGCGGCCTCTCTTTCACTTTCTTCCTCCGGGTGGCAGCTGCTTCCTTGGCCAGGGCCGCTCACGCTCTTGAGGCGGATTTCTTTTTCTTGAACTGGAGCTCGCGTTCTTGCTCTTCCTTTCTGATTGCAGCTGCTTCCTGTTGTTGCTCCCGCTCGATCTTAGCAAGTTCTAGCTTGAGCTTTATTGCTGTCAAATCATGCTTATCTGAAATGGTATATTGTTCGTGAGTATCAGAATCTATCTTCCCTTCATCCAAAAGATAATCTAAAATTATATTATGTATGGCATACTTGTTGGCGCCAGGTGGAACTTCCAATTGATACTCATGTGCAAGAGTTATCAATTCGACCCTCTTAGCATGACGTAATTTCTCGATTTCACCTTCTGGATCTGCCTTGAAAGTTTGGATACGAAACATAGTGAAAAATGGCAAATAAATGAGACACGAATATACTGTGAGAATATGGTGAATGTCAGAAACAGGAAACGTGGCAACTGTTACCTATCCTGTGGAATTATTAATAATTAAAGTTAATTCAAGATGGTAAATGAATAAGGTCGCAGGAAATCTTGTACCCGGTACTCACTGTGGGAGGATAAAGGCAAGAAAATCTTACTAATTAGTTGAAACCGAGTTTCAAAAGACAAGTGAAACACTAAATGGTTCCTAAGTATATGAGGTAGTACAAAAATGTAGTCATACCTTGCCGAGTCACTATAGAACATAAGCAAGTTACCCACTGAAATTGAATATGGTATTTACAGAATTAGCGAACTTCGTGCTCAAAAGAAAGAAAGCTAATTCCCTACCTTGAGTAAATACCATCAATTCTGACCGACGAGTAGGGGTGCGACTGTCAACTGGTGACGAGAACTATCGGCGAGGTCCCAACTCGCCAATAATAGTTCGTGCTAGAGGATCTTTGGCCCTCTTTTTCCTCCTAGAGTCGGATTGCAGGAATTAGGTGCTATTGACCCAGAGACAGACCACAGTACCAGGGTACCTATGTGATAATCTGTCAAAATGTGAGAAATATCTGAGGGACCAAAGATGTTAAACACGGGTATAACACGGAAGGGGGAGACAACCAATTAAGAGTATGACTGAGGCCGACAGTCACCACGTAATCCAAAGTTGTCTCACACTCACCATATGCTACTCCCGTAATGCACAATATACACAGCACCATATAATAAAATGATTATTGTAAATATTGAAAGCAAGGGAAATGAAAGCCAAGTACGCTTACCACAATTACCAATACCTGAGTGCAGCTCCTAGGACAGGCCCCCAATTATATGTGACGGTAACGTGTTGGAATTTTTTTTTTTTTTTTTTTTATTTTTACATGCAAACATGCAAATTAAATACAATAAAAAACAAAGAGACACATTACAAACCACAGAGAACAAAAGAAAAAACCCATCAGCCAGAAGGGCCGACAGCACAGCATAACAAAGTACAAAACTCAAAAATGTATTGAAAATACAGGACAAAGGGTAAACACATGCAGCACAAAGTATAAACAAATGCAGTACAGGGATAAACAAATGCAAAAGAGCAAAAAACACAGGCGCATATCAAACAGTACAAAACCATCGGTACACAACAAACAAAACCTAACACCGGCCTGAAGGACCGAGACCCAAAATACACCTCAATACACAAAATAAGCAGAGAAGAACAAGAAAAAATAAACATAAGAATTTAAGAACAGAGATCGAACATCATAGCCAGAAGGGCACATAATACAACAAATTAAAGAAACATAGATCATGAAAAGGCATAGCCAAAAGAACAGGGACATTTAGAAAACATCGGCCGGAAGGGCACACAATATACATCACATAACATACATCACATAACAGACTAAAATCCAAGACACACCCGATATACACCGCAAGCACACAGACTATCAGGACTGCGCATACTTTTCCGGCCACTCTGCAGCCGGGAAAAGAGTACAATACGCCCAAAGCCCAATACACACCCGATACACACAGCAAGCACACGGACTCTCAGGACTGCGCATACTTTTCCGGCCACTCCGTTGCCGGAAAAAGAATACAATACGCCTCCCACAACACCAGGACTTCTTCCGGAATAGGGGGACGATGGGACGTCCGAGGATCGGGCATCGAAAGCGGCACACTTTCAACAAAAGCCTGAGCGTCCGAACCCAGACAGTCGTGGGGCACCACGGAATAGGCTTCACGCGGTCATGATAGAGAATCTCCACAGGGTTGGTTTTCGCATCATACGCCACGCCGTTTGCCAAGATGAACGGGACGGGCGTCCCCTTGCAGGCGCGGGCAACTGGCCTCGCACTCGTAACTTCGGCAGCCTCACAGGGCTCTGCAGCAACCTCCGGACGGGACACCGGCAGTGGCCCCCCTCGCCGAACATCCTTCTTTAGGAACAATACTAGGTCGCGGCCTGCACCAGCACCCCCCTCACCAGCATCCGGAGGATCAACCCCCCCACTGCGGGGAACCGCTGACAGAAGAAACAGGAGGGGAATCATACACACACTCCTTGTCATCAGCAGGGACATGGACGTCAGCGTCCACCACCACATTTCCCGAAGACCCATCGGCGTCGAAATCCACCACATCAGCCCATGCAGTAGAAGAACGCCTGGACCGTTTGGGCACCGGGCGCACATCCTCAGAGCCGGAGACGGACCCAGAATCACGGGCAGCACAAGCCGTGCGGACCAACGCCCGTCTCATGACTGCAGCAGCCTCAACCGCAGGGGGAACCGGACCACACACAACCGGGGACCCCACAGCCACTTCAGCATCCAGCACAGCCGTGATCCGAGTCGAGGAGACAGGGCCAGGCGCAGCATCTGAAGACAGGGGAACAGGCGATGAGGAGGGCGCAGCATAAAGGGCCACCGGAGCAGCAGGGACAGGAGCAGGAACAGGAGCAGGAGGATCCACCGATATCATCGCAACAGCCTGAGGAGGGCCGGCGACATCCGGGGAAACGTCAGGGGACGCCGGGGGATCCGCAACATCGAGCCGGTCGGTCTCCGCATCCCCGAAGTCCTCGTCCAGGGGAAGTGGAGGGAAATCTTCTTCCCTAAAGAGGTTGACAGGTGCAACCGGATCCGCCTCGCACCCGGCAGCCTGATGCCCCATCAAGCCACACCGGAAACAGGTCCTAGGCTGCCGGGCATAGTACACCCGGATGTAGCATCCCAGAAGCCGGACCGAAGATGGAATGTCCGACCGCAGGCGCATACCCAAGGTGCGAATGTTAGTCCGCCTCCCGGCATACCTCCCTGAGGATATCGTGTTGACCCTCACACTGATGACGGGCCCAAACCGCTGGAAATAACGCCGCAGAAGATCCTCGGGAAACTCCAGTGGCGCCCCATGCACACTGACATAGGTCAGCGCACCACTCCGGTCTGATATGGAGACTGAGCCGGCACCCCCCGGCAATGACAACGAGCGTCCCTCGTAGCGACTGAGGAAGGCACGGTACACCTCCACCATCGCCAGCTTGATGACAACACGATAAGCAGTCACCAGCTCAATCCCGTCGACATCTAGCACCGGGACATGCAGCATATCGCACAGCACCACCGCTACCTCTGGATACCCAGCACGTCCAGAGAACTCCAGGCCTACGGAGTTCACGCGCTTAATCGCTGGTAGGGGACCACCCATGGTGAGCCCAACACCTGCCACGTCTGCACTCCGCCAGTCAGGCAACAACACTGGGGGGTGGGGGGGGGGCAGCTACGCCCCGCCACCTGGCGAGCAAACGGCTGACTACCCTAGCAGTCACGGAGGGACACGTCCGCACTCCACGGCTGCTCAGGGTCAACCCGTGTTGGAAATGGTGGTCGGCAGTCTTCCAAATAGCAGATGTCAATGCTGGGCCACATATATATAAGTTATAAAAAAAAGAAAAAAAAGAGTGACTGCTTGTCTGATAATCTGTGGTAAGGTAAGGTAAGATATACGAAAACACAAATATAAAAAAATGCACTTTACTTAATCTAGAAAACAAAATAAAATAAAGACAATTCCTTGGCATTTAAAATAATGTAAAAGTAAAACACGTAAAAATATATATAACAAACTGAAAAGGGGGGAACTGGTTACGTTAACAGGAATACAAAGATAAATGGTGCTGGGAATATATGCGCAAGCTATCAACCTCTATTTGATCACACAAGGTGGGTCAAGTAGGTGTTCACAGCAAGAGCACTAGATATATTCTGACTGGTAGGGCTGCTGGCGGTCCTGACATTGGCTTGCGAGGAATGTGATTGGCGTGGAGCTGGAGTGGTGTGTTGTTGAACGGCCAATGAGAATGCAGGACGGCCGCAAGTCGGTAGTTTGGCTGGGAGTAGCAGTTGGCGGGTTGACCAGGTGTGCAGGAGTGGGGGGAGGGGGAGTTTACAGGTGCGTGGCTGGTCTTGATATACGTTTAAGCCACTGTAAAACGTATCTTGCATATTACTGGGAAGGTGACGATAAGAAGAAAGAGCAGGCTCCATCTCTGGGAAGAGATTATCATCACAATATATATGTAACAAGTGAGACGGCGGCCTCCCTCGCGTGCCCCCCCTCCACCACCCCCGCCCGCCATCTTCCCCCTCCCCGCTACCTGCGCCCGGGCAGCCAGGCGTCATCACATCTAGGCATGGCACATGTCACACCTGACACACAGCCTCTTTTCAGCCAAGAAGATGAACTCCCAAGAGGAAACTGTCAAGTGTGTGACAGACGGTATCGTCTCAATTCAAATGGAACTGTCCGCTATCATACTGTCTAATTCAGGTGGCTGTCTAGGGTCTAGGCGCCTGCCCCGAGGCAGCGACGATGGACAACCTGCTGCAGGAGCGAGGAACAATACCTCCCTCAACTTCATTTCAGCAAATAATCTGCTTGAAGCAGTCAAAGCGACGTCCACCAGAACCTTGCCCCACATCCCCAAGGCTGCCCGTCACCAAGCAGCAGCCAAACTCACCAGTCTGCTGACAAAGGTCAACAATGCTCCCAGAATCTCTGCATCGTGGCACAATCTCCTTCTATTTGGGAATGCATGCCTAGCATTACCGCCCAGGAGAGACAAGTCATTAGCAACCTCTGTAATCAGGGCACTTAATGAATTTCCTAGAGCAGACAACCTGGTCCGCCTCCCCCCTCGTGCCAAGAACACCAGCCGCAGGACGACCAACAGTAACTCATCTGAGAACCACAAAATGAGAGCACAGATCACCAGGAAAATAGAAGAGGGCAATACCACAGGTGCCATCAGAATCATGACCAGCGATGACACTATTGCCCCCAGGAACGCCACGACAGCAGAGGCTCTTCAAGACAAACACCCACCCAGAGCCCCCGACAGCAGCAGGGATCCCCAGGAAAACAATGCTGGCATAGAACCCTTGACTGTTCGAGAATCTGAGGTGTACAAAGCAGCCATGTCTTTCCCAACAGGTTCAGCAGGGGGCTTTACAGGTCTAAGACCCCAGCACATCAAACAAATGCTGAACCCGGTGCTTGGAGATGCTGCAAAGGACCTTATAGTGGAGCTTACCAGATTCTCCAACATGTGTTTGGCTGGCGGCATCCCTGAGGATATCAGGCCTGTCTTTTATGGAGCAGCACTCTGTGCTCTAAAGAAGAAGGATAGGGGTATCAGGCCCATTGCCGTTGGCAACACCCTCCGACGCCTCGTAGCTAAGGCTGCAGTGAGATCTATCAGCCAGGAAGCAGCCACCTTGCTGAAACCTCATCAGCTCGGGTTTGGGATTCCCCTAGGTTGTGAAGCTGCAGCACATGCAGCGCGGGCTTACATTGCTGATCTCCCGGACCAGAAGGCACTAGTAAAGCTTGACTTCAAAAATGCTTTCAATCAAGTCAGACGAGACGCTGTTCTCAGGGCTGTACACAACCATTTCCGTCCCCTTTACCCGTTCATCCGATCGTGCTACAGTGGGGACTCTAAGCTCCTTTTTGGGGAGCATGAAATAAACTCCTGTGAAGGTGTCCAACAAGGTGACCCCTTAGCACCCCTCCTTTTCTGCCTAGCTATCAAAGAGGTCACTGATAGTCTGACAAGCGAGCTAAACATCTGGTACCTGGATGATGGCACTCTCGCTGGAACCCCAGAAACCATTTTGGAGGATATAAGGAAAATCCAGGAGCAGGGAGCAGCCTTAGGCCTCATTCTCAATGCATCGAAGTGTGAAATAATTTCCCGCAACCCAGACATCACTGGGCAAATACAAAATGTTCTTCCAGACATTCTCATTGTCGAGCCACCGGACTGCACTCTCCTGGGTGCGCCCATTGGCCCACGAGCAATCGAGGAGGTCCCGGCTGCAAAAATCACTGATCTAAAGAGAATGCTGGACAGGATTGACAAGATTGATGCCCATGATGCTCTCTTTCTCCTCACAAGATGCCTGTCTCTCCCTAAGTTGACCTACTTTCTGAGATGTTCTCCATCCTACAGCAGCCCTAAGTTAAATGTGTATGACACCCTTCTGAGGTCCATGCTGGTGAAAGTCCTGAACCTGCCATTGGACGACTCTCAGTGGGAGCAAGCAACCCTTCCTGTAAGACTTGGCGGCCTTGGTGTCCGTACAGCCTCCCAAATTGCTCTACCAGCCTTCCTTTCCTCCTCCCATGCATCGCACGACCTCGTCAGAGATATCTTACCTGCAACCTTGAGAGATTCAGCAGGAATACACGATCCTGCTTTCACTGAATGTTCAAATCAGTGGGATGTTCTGGCAGCCCCAGCAACCATTATAGAGCCAACAAAACAACACAAACAGTCCGGCTGGGACCACCCTCTAGTGGAAAAAGTAGCTGATGCCATGCTCAGCGCCGCAACATCAGACAAGGAGAAAGCCCGCCTCAGAGCAGTGCGTGCCCCCCATGCAGGAGACTTCCTCCTGGCAGTACCCATGTCAGCAATGGGCACGCGCCTAGATCCAGAATCCCTTCGTGTAGCAGTGGCCCTCCGCCTTGGTGCCCCAATTCACACTGAATACAAGTGTATTTGCAACAGGGTGGAAGCAGACCAATACGGACTGCATGGGTTGCATTGCGGAAGCACAAAGGGCTGGCATGCAAGACACAACGAGGTCAATGACATCATCAAGAGAAGCCTCGTCTCAGCTAAGTGCCCAGCGGAGAGAGAACCTCGCATCCTAGGGGTCCAGAACCCGGATTTCCCCGCACTTCGCCCTGATGGCATCACCATATACTCATGGAAGGAGGGTAGACAGTTGGTGTGGGACTACACATGTGTATCCACCCTGGCTGACACCTATGTACACTTCGGAGCTGATCAAGCAGGTGGGGCGGCCAACCACAGGGAAACAGCAAAATCTCTCAAATACAGGCGACTGGCAGGCCAATACCTCTTTGTTCCCATAGCGTCTGAGACGCATGGCCCCTGGGGCAAGAGTGCCTTGGGATTTCTCAAGGAATTGGGTTCCAAGCTCATCGACGTCACCAGAGACCCAAGGGCTTGCAGTTTTTTGTTTCAGCGCCTCAGTGTGGCGATCCAGAGGGGAAATGCTTGCTGCGTCCTCGGTTCCTGTCCGGAAGCGGAGGAGCTTCAAGAGATCCATAACCTTTAGGCATTTGTCTTGTATGTTTTGTAACCTTTAAATACACAATAAAGCATAAAAAAAAGGAAGGGGGTGGTAGGAGAAAAGCACACAGAAACTGTATTGGAGGGGACCTACATTCCCTCCAATGCGTTATGTGTGATTTCCTCCGAGGCTATGGGTCCCCCTTCTTCCAGCCAGAGGTGGTACTCCCTTCCTATATAATATATATATATATATATATATATATATATATATATATATATATATATATATATATATATATATATATATATATATATATATATAGGGGTACCACCTCTGGTGCAATTGCAGGGACCCACATCCTCGAAGAAGAAAACAAAGAGCATTCAGAGAAGATCTTGTGGATTCTCACTGAATACTTAATTCTTTTCTTCTCCTACCACCCCTATTATTTTTTTGTATGTTTTGTTTTATTTTATTGCAATGCTACAGTTTACAGAGAACACACACACACACACACAAATATATAACAATTAAACAATCAGCGTTCGAAGACCTCGTCCAGCTCCTCGGAGGTTGGGTGCGTACCCAGGATACAGCACGCATTTCCCCTCTGCACTGCGACACTGAGGCGCTGGAACAGGAAACTGGCTGCTCGTGGGTCTCTAGTTTTCCCAATGAGTTCCTCACCAACCTCCTTTAAAAACTTGAGTGCACATTTACCCCAGGCGCCCAGAGTCTCTGAGCCTATCGGCACGAACCTGTAACAACGTTCTAGGTCTCTGTACTTGTGGATTTTCTGGGTCTCCCTGAAGGTGGCTGCCCCACCTCCCTCCGCTGAGCTGTAACGTAAATAGGTATCAGCCAATGTAGATGCACAGGTGTAATCCCATACGACCTGTTTACCTTCCCTCCATGGCTGCAGGGTGACTCCATCTGGGCGTTTTTGGCTGTTGTCAGGTCTGCACAGCTGGGGTTCCCTTTGTGCTGGACACCCAGCTGTAGCCAAACTTCTCTTGATGATGTCATTGACTGCCTCGTGTCTGGCAATCTTTCCCTGTGTCTTACGACAGATGAGACCATGGCTGCCGTATTGGTCTGCCCGTGCCTGGCCGCAAATACACCGGTGCTCGGTGGAGATAGGGGCGGCAAGGCGCAGAGCAACACCAATACTTAGGGCCCGATGATCCAGGCGGGTGCCCAAGGCGGAATTAGGGACTGCCAACAGGAAGTCCCCAGCATGGGGGGCTTGCACAGCTAGGAGACGCGCTCTGTCCTTCTGAGAAGCTACGTCCAGCAATGCTTTGGCGATGTTCTCCACTATGGGGCTATCCCATTTGGCCTGTTTACCGTCGTTTGGACAAGTTGGTCGGGTGTGTGAATTGGCGAGTGTGTCCCACCGACCAGCTCCTTCCACAAATTTGGGATCACGAATCCCAATGGAGTTCCTTAGGTATTCTGGTAGTATTTCCTTCACTAATTCACTTGTAGCACTGGTCGAGGATAAGAATGCCGGCAATGCTAACTGTGTCGCCTTGCGAATACCTATACCCCCGAGTCTAACTGGGAGCGTTGCTTGGTCCCACTGGTCATCTTGCAGGGAGAGGTTTAACACTTTCATAGTTATTGTCTTTAGGAGTGAATCGTATTCCGTTAATTTTGGGCTGTCAATATATATATATATATATATTATATATATATATATATATATATATATATTCACACTTGTCATGGCCCTGGGAACATACAAGAAATTAAGACCACACTGTGGTACACTCCACATAATCATTGCCAGGAATCACTGACGTACACACACTAACCTGAGCGCTCAGTGTTGGAATTCCACACCTGCAAGACTACACATGGAAATAATATCGCTCTATGCCAGTCTAGCATATTGCCGCTGATGATATCCTTTGATGTGGGCCTTTGGGGAC
>WNGS01096752.1:57069-74390 GCA_020271785.1 Procambarus virginalis
TAGGTCACTAGGGCAAAGGGGACGGTAGGCCCAATATCACTAAGACAAGGAACCATTAATACACATTTACTAACACTTGACAATAAATGACTTTATTTGAAATAGTTAAATAAGACACTCCCTAACTATATTCCCTACTAGAGGCCATGAGTACTGAATGAGGTGCTTTAGTACAAGAGAGGCGTACTTATTCGTGTGGTGCTAAGCAGTTTTCCTGGAGATGATGTTCCCTCCCTGAGTCCACACACACCGTCCTACTGGGCTTCACCCAATCTACTGTGTCTCTTCCATGATCTCCTGCTGCCCCAGCTGAACATGAGGGTTTTGCATTTGATGTTTAGGGGTTAATCCCTGATGATTATCATGACGGCATCAACTCTGACCACTTTTTGACTTGGTGACCGTTGACCTGTCCCCCTGGTTAACTGGTACCGAGGTGTAACTTTTTCCATTATCTGCCGCCGCCTGACTGGTGCCGCGCTTGTGGCTTGTTCATAATGTTATGATGTTCATGTTGAACTACTATGTACTGCTCTCTTGTTACAATCAAACCGAGAAGACTATGCAGCACCACCAAATGTGCGGAGTAATCAGAGGGCGCTAAATATCACCAAGGATGTCAATACAAGAACAAAAATGTATAAGGCAAACGATATCAAAAGTATCCGATTCACCAAGAATTCTGTCGAAGGACAATTGACCGCGAGGGACGGCCGGAAAGCAAGACATACGCTCGTCCTGGAAGTCAGGACATTCAACAAGAATGTGCATAACAGTAAGAGGAACAATGCAATTTGGACAATAAGGAACAGGGCGGTGCTCCATTAAGTGACCGTGAGTTAAACATGTATGGCCAATACGTAACCAAGCCAGAGCCATTTCCCTAGCCGGTGGTAGGAGGAAGGCCACAGGGACACACGACTCTTAAGAGTACGCAGTTTGTTACCAGTAACAGAAGACCAACAACGCTGCCAACGGGCAAGGATGGAGGCATGAATAACTGGGTAAAAGACGGAATAAGGAATACCTTTACGGGAGATGGGACAACTGTGGATAGTTTCCTTAGCGGCAGCATCCGCACGCTCATTTAAAGAGACACCAACATGGCTGGGAACCTAGCAAAACTCAACCGACTTAAATTTACTGGAGATAAGAAACAGCCAATGGTGAATCTCGATGACCACTGGGTGGATCGGACTAAAAGACCCCAAAGCCATGAGGGCACTACGAGATTCAACTACCACCACAAAGGAGGATTGACAACGAGAAAGTAGGAGACGAAGAGCATAGAGACCAGCATAAAGTTCTGCTGTGAAGATGCTAGCCACCGGATGCAGGCGACACATATATGTGTGGTCAGGAAAAACAACAGAGTAGCCCATACCGTCAGCAGACTTAGACCCATCGGTGAAGATGAAAACGTAGTGGGAGTGTGAAGAAAAGTGCTCAAGGAAAAGGCGTTTCAGAACTTTAGAAGGGGGTAAAAGCTTTAGTGAAGCGAGTCAGGAAAGTACAGAATTTAGGAAGGGGGGACCATTCTCGGAGGCAAGGACGGAATTATACGAGGAGAAACATTGGTAATACGAACCGAAAGAGAATCTTGTAAGCGAGACAAACGGACAGAAAGAGGAAGGTGGTGAAGAGGAACAAGAACTACAGGAGGGTTAAAAGGTAAACTACGACAGAGGCGAGAGTGAGGATGCTGTAAGGACCGTGCAAGATAGCGAAGACAGTAGCGATCACCGCGGTCCTGGAGAGACAGGAAGCCAGTGTCAGCATACAAGCTGAGGGTAGGAGTTCAACGAAAGGCACCACAGCTGAGGCACAACCCAGTATGGTGCAAAGGATCAAGACGGCGAGGAGTATGCAGGGCAACCATAATCGAGTTTAGACAGGACGAGAGAGGAGTGCAAATAGAGGAGAGTGTGCCTATACGCTCCCCAAGAAGAATGGGACAAAACCTTAAGTAGGTTCAGGGCCTTAGAGTATTCAACTCTGAGGTAAGAGATATGGAGCGATCAAGACAAACGAGTGTCAAAGATTGACCCCAAAAGCTTCGCGGAATCTTTGTACACAAGGGAATGAACATAAAGTGATGAAGAAAGACGAAGGACGACATGCTTTCGAGTGAATGTCATAGCCCAAGTCTTAGTTTCAGAGAACTTGAAGCCATGATTGGTGGCCCAAGACGACACAGCATCAATCGCAAGTTGAAGCCGACGTTAAAGGAGAGGCGAATCATTACCTCAACAGCAAAGAGTAAGATCGTCGACATAAGGAGCGGAGAAGATGCCAGAAGGAAGGGAGGAAAGAAGATCATTGAGGACAACCAGAAAAAGAGTAGTGCTCAGAACACTACCTTGAGGGTACACCTTCGTATTGCCGAAAAGAGGCAGAGAACGTGGTACCAAGCCTGACTAGAAAGGAACAACGAGAGAGTAAGCTTTGGAGGATGACAGGGAGATTACCACGAAGGCCAAAAGAACGAAGTAGGGACAAAATATGGTATCTCCAGTTTGTGTCATAAGCCTTTTCCAGGTCAGAAAGGACAGCAACATCTTCGCACCAAAAGCAGTACGAATATAGACCTCCAAGTTCGTCAGTTGCGAAAACCAAATTGAGAAGGGAGAGAGGTGGTGATGGTGTTCCAAGAACCACATCAGACGAACATTTACCATACGCTCAAAGAGTTTGCAGACACAACTCGTGAGGGAAATAGGGCGGTAGTTCTTAAGGGATATCCCGAGAGACCCCCGGTTTCCGAATGGGAAGTACAACGGCATCAAGCCAGTTCTCAGGGACTGACGATGACTCCCAGACCTGGTTATACAGACTCAGTAAATACCGAAACCTGCAAGGAGGGAGATGGCGAAGCATCTCATAATGAATGTCATGCAAGCCCGCTGCCGTAGAACCGCAAAGGGCCAGGGCAGACTGAAGTTCAAAAAGAGAGAAGGGATCGTTATAGGGAGGGCAAAGATGAGTGCAGAAATCTAAGGAATGAGATTCAAGAACGGGCTTACGAAGAAGGAAGAATTGAGGAAGATGAGAACCAGTGGTAACAGAAGTAAAGTGGGAACCCAGTTCGGTCGCGACCTGCACTGGGTCCACCACAAGAGTACCACAGAGGTAAAGAACCGGCGAGATATCTGGAACGAATTTACCCGCAATCTTGCGGATCTTCTTCCAGATCTGTGGTAGAGGAGTATTGGACGTAATGGTGGAAACGTAAGATTTCCAACTCTCACGCTTAGCTGTGCGGATGGTCCTACCTGCACTTGCTTTCCGAAACAGAATAGAAGAATCAGCCGATTGTCGGTGTCGGTGTTTCTTCCAGGCTGCCCGCTTACAGCAGACAGCCCCAACACAGTCCGCATTCCACCAGGGAACGCACTTCCGCGTTCCCCTGGAGGTAGAGCGAGGAATAGAACGGAGGGCAGCATCGAAGATGGTGCCATGAAAAAGGAGGAGGGTGCGAGGAAGAGGCAGAGAGGAGAGGTCAGTGGGAGTAGCACGGAGGGGAAATAGGTTCCAATCAGCTTTGGCAAACTGCCACCTAGGGAAGGAGAGGGAAGGGTGAAAAGAGAAGGAAATAAGGATAGGGAAATGGTTACTGTTATGTAGGTCATCCGCCATTTGAGATCTAAGTAAAGGGACAACGAGCAGAGAGAAAGATCAAGACAGGAAAGGGTGCGAGTTCGAGAGTCAACATGGGTGGGCTCACCAGAATTCAGAAGAGACAGGGAAGAACAGAGGATGAACGGTTCGAGAAGGCGGCCTCGGGTGTTTGTCAGAACATCACCCCAGAGTCCAGGAGGTGCTTAAGATCAGGAAGGGAAAACAGGACATTTGGGAGGAGATAAATGGAACAGACTGTATACCATTTACCCACAAAAATCATGGGCAGCAGAACAATGGATAGGTGACGGAAGAAGTAGGGGGACGAAGGGAATATCAGAACGAATTAAGAGAGCATTAGAGTTATGGGCTCCAGCCAGAGCTGAGGGGGGGGGGGGAGAGAAAGAAAGGAATAACGACGAAAGTGACCAGGACGAGCACCAAGCATCGGTTCCTGGAAACAAATACACAGTGGTGAAAACTGTGTAATTAGAAGTTGTTCATGGAAGTTGGCATAAAATCCACGAATATTCCATTGAAGAATAGATATTATCAAAAAGAGAAAGGACAGCAACAGAGAACAGTGAAGAAACAAAGGTAAAAAAGAGCACAGTATATTAAATAAGCTCAAGATCAGGATCAGGATCAGGGTCAGGGTCAGTAAAATCAGGGTTAGGTGAGCATGGGTAAACTGAGTAAGGATTGAGTGAGGGTGTGGAGGATAGACCAGAGGCGGACAGGTAGGGTTCAGAGGAGGAGGAGACAACCGAGAGTCGAGGTCAAGGACAGCTGGAGGAGGGGGGCAGAAACCGGGGTGTGCCCCTCAGCTAGGGCAACAACTGAGAGGAAATCAGAGGCTAAAGAAATCTCCATAGCCTGACAGAGGGCCCGACCACCGAAATGGCAGGAGACGGAGTGAGAGAGTCAGAGGTGGGGGGTGAGGAAGAAAGCGATACCTTCTTACTTGCCGGGGAGGACGAAGGAGAGGAGCTAGGCTTACGTTTCTGACTCAAAGAGACAGGTGTTCCAGCAACAACGTACTGGGCGAGAGACTCAATTGTCTCAACAGGAGAAAATGAATGGGAGTGAAAAACATTAAGATTGCTGGGAGGGTGATGGACATCAGCCTGGACAGACAGGTGGCGTGAAGGGTCAAAAGACTGGGGGGAGGGATGGGAAGAAGGATTTGGAAAGAAGGGAGAGAAGACACAGAAGACATGGCAGACTGGGTAGGAAGGGGGGAAACTTCAGATGGAGAACCAGGAGGGGGCCCCATCGGCACAGAACGTAAAGGAACAGGGGAGGAGGTGGTGAGCGTGACCGGGTCTACAATCTGGAAACGGTTGTGAAACTGAGTAAGGTGGGAAGGATGAGGAGAGGTAGAATGCAACACGCGAGCGTAGGATACGCCAGCGAAGGTGAGACTGCGAACTTGGCGTTTTGCTTCAGGAAAAGGCAGACGATCCCGGTGTTTCAAGTTGAAGACGGCTTCCTCAAGTTTGTAGTGTATACACGAGCAGGAGATGGTAGGGTGGGTCTCACCGCAATTGAAGAAGCGAGCCTGGGGAGAAGTGCACTCGGACTTAGAGTGATCATTGGCCCCACACATGGGGCATAGATACACAGTGCTTGACCATTTGAGGACACCATGCCCGAACTTCTAGCACTTATTGCAAAGTGTAGGAGAGGGAATGTACTCCTGAACGGAGCATCTAGCACCAGCAAGAATTATAGATATCAGAAGGTTCCTACTATCAAAGGTGATTTTCACAACTCGAAGGGACTGACGGCGACGACCACGAGGGGGTCGAGTGAACGTGTCTACCTAGAGGACAGGTTGACCTTGGGCTTCGAGGATATGTTTAATATCCTCATGGCAGTCTTTAAGATCCCTAACACCAGTTGCAACATGGTGCAGGAGGAGAACTATGCCAACACTGGCATTTAACCGAGCGTTTTTGGAGACCCAAACAGGGGTCTCCCAAATGCAAGACAATGCAGCTAAGCGGGTAGCTGCATCCGGTGAAGGAGCCGGGACAATACGTGTACCTAAACAGGTGGGGTTAAAAGTAACAGTGGAATCCACCGAATCAGCAAGGTGTTTATGGAGTGAGAAATCGTCAGGAGGTGTAGAATCCAGAGGGAGGAGATCAAAGTATTTAGCCCACGAAGCAGGACCAAACAAGGCTTGGTACGTATTAGTATGGGAAGGGATCGTGCGAGTGCGGCCGTGGCGGGGACAGCGTTGAGAACCCCCATAGAAAGAGGGGGTTAAAAGATGCAGTAGTCACAATGAAAGACTGGGCCATGCCAGGGGCCGAGGTGGTCACCGCTGGGGGCATATGGCAAGACCCAACCACAGAGGAGGGAAGGGAGCTGGAGGAAGTAGTCAGGAGGGTCAAAGGAGGAGCTTGGTCTGGGCCCAAGTAGTAGGGGGTACAGAGCCCGGTCTTCCAACACAGTCTGACTCAGGGGCTTGGCCGCCCACCCCCATGAGCCTGAGAAGTCATAAGATGAACGGTATTTATCGACATGAAAACGAGAGGTAAGACTTTCATTCACGAATGTGCCCCCACACCCACCATGGAGCCACAATTAGAGGAAGGACACCCAACAAGAGACTGATTGCCGATCTTACCGGGGTGCTGCAGGGGTGCATCATGAGTATATGTCCCACAAAAGCCACCTTAAGAACCGTCAGGCTGTCGTGATCGGGTTCAGTGACGAAAGGAGGATTGACAATAAAAGGGTCCCCTCGCTCAAGACGTTGGGCACTACAGTTCTATGGGTGCAAGAGTATACCTCCTCAAACTCCTGGGCGTCAAAACAAAAGAAAACCGAAAGAATGATCAAAACAGGCAAAAGGTCGTCGGGAAATGACAATTTGAGAGGAGAAGAGGGAGGAGAAAAATGAAACACGTAGAAAGGAAAAGATGTCTGGCACAATTGGTAAAGACAGCAGCTGGAGCATAAGGCTGCAAAAGAACAGAGGACTGACCATGGAGCATCACACTCCGGCAGCCGCCCACTAAGCTTCCTCGTGGCGATAATGGGCCAGACAGAGAGGGGGGTCTGGTATCTTTGGGGCATCCTCTTTCGCCGATCTCACGATCGTTGGGTTCGACCCCCGGTGTCCTTGCATTAGTTGCTGTATCACCGATTTCCTCTTCTGAATTTTGGTGGTTTGGTGCCATGGAGCTATTCTCCTTCCTTGCTCGATGGGTTGACGGACGCATCCTCTGTCGGATGAGGCTTTGTGACCAATGCTCACCAGTCCAGCCTGGGGCATTGGCGGCTGTCCATGCATCGGGCTCTCATCACGGTGTGGGAGTTTGCGGCTATGTGGCTAGAGCAACAGAGGATTCGGCTCTCTCGGGGCTCGGTGATTTGGCTCAATTACCCCATAGTCCATCGTTTCACCAGGGGGGGGGGGATCTCTTCAGTCTGTGGATCTTTGGAGCTGGTCACGTCGGGTAGCTCTTCTGCTGAGTTCTCGGAGTTTAGCTCTCTGCACCGTTCACATTCAGGGAGTTTACAACGTCCTGACAGACGGCCTGTCTGGCTTCATTCTTCTTTCCACCGAGTGTGGAAACTCGGTGGAAAGGGGTCCAACGAGGAGTGGTCGACGCCGCTCTCTTCCTTTGGTTTTGCCGGACTTACAGTCGCCCAGAGGTGGTCCTCTTCACGTCGGCATAGTCTCGGCGTCTTTTTGTGTGTATGGCGCCGATCCCAGACTGTGATGCTCTCGCATTGGATACTTTTTGGCAGGACTGATAATGGTTGGAGTTTCTGTACTATTTTCTCCAGTCCAGCTGTTTCTCTGGGTGCTGGCTCAGCTCGAATCCTATCAAGGGAGGGTGATTCTCCTGGTCCCATGGTGGCCGGCTCAGACTTGGTTTCAAGCACTGCTTGCTCAGTATCTGAACTTGGGCGTTTTTCCTACAGTTCTGCCTCTTTCAGCAAAACAAGCCGGTGAGGTACCTCGCTGGTTCAACTTTCTCCTTCATGATTCCCATCTGGTCTTTCAGACGAATGTGTATCGCCATTTGTATGGTGATCAGATGGCTGAGTTGATGGTGTCCCACCTACAGTCTTCTTCTGTGCATACCGGTTTCTTGGTATGCTTTCCGTTTTTTTTTTTTTCATCGGTGTCGGGTAAATACTGTCCATTTTTATTATGCAGTGTTGGCGGAGCTGCTGCAGCTTGCGTTTGGGGTAGATGTCACTTCTGCTTCGTCCTCTTTTCAAGCTTTCTCATGCATTTTTCACCTTCGGCCTGGTCATGCACCGCCTGAGCAGTGCCTTGGGGTTTTGACCGGATTCTTTCCTTTCTTTCTTTTACTGAGTTTGTGGTGGTCCCTTCGGTTTGTGATTGCTTCTGGAAAGATTTTTGTTGGCTTTTACCTCTGGGGGTCGGGTTCATGTGATTCCATGAGGAGCTTTATGTTCTTCTCCGTCGCCAGGGGTTTTGTTCGTTTATTCCTGCTGGTCGTTTTGTTCATTTGCAGTTGGCTCCCTTTTTCGGGCTAAAAATGAGACAGTGGGCTTCTGGAGGAGTTCGTTGGTTGTGGAAGGTTTTTTGGTTCGGTCGGGGCTTCATCATGTGCTGTGTCCAGTAACGGCTTTACGGCACTATCTGCGGGCCACCGGTGCTGTGTCGGTGCACAGGCTTTGGGTTGATCCGGTTTCCATGGTTTCCTGTTCCAGGGCTCGTGTCTCAGGCTTGTCCACAGTGTCATTAAATCTAGCTAGCCTTGCAGTCTACCCTCGTGTCCATAATGTTAGGAAGTATGCCACTGTTTTCGCCGTTTTTGGCAATACATGTTGGAACGAAATTCGGGCGCGGGGGATTTAGAGGCTGAACAGGGTCCTGGCTACCAGGTATCTCGTGAACGTCCTGGGCCCTCTGGAGCCTTGTGTTGCTTTAGGGCGCTTGTAACTTTGTCTGTCTCTTCCTCGCATTGTGACCTGCAATGCTCCGTCCTCCTTAATAAGTCCCTGTTTTTTCTTCTCTGTGGGTAGTTAGCTTCAGGGAGTGGACGGAGGTTCCCACAGAAAACCAGCATTGAATGTAATGAACGCCAGTTTTTGGGTGAACCCCGGAAGCTCCCTGACCCTCTCCCTCTGGTCCGCGGCTATCATCATTCAAAAACCTAAGGGTGGGCATCACGGGCCGGCCCAAACGAGCCACAGGGCTCGTTTATATATATATATATTGTGACGGTAACGAGTTGGAAATGGTGGTCGGCAGTCTTCCAACTAGCAGGTGTCAGTGCTGGGCCACATATAATATATAAAAAAAAGAAAAGGAAAAAAAAGAGAAAAAAAAGAATGACTGCGTGATTGGTAATCTGTGGTAAGGTCGGAAATACGAAAGTCAATAATAAAAACTGGATTTTAATAACAATAAAAAACACAAATTGAAACAAATGCAAAATCTTGGCTTAATGGTAAAAAATGTCAAGTGGAAAAAAATACATAAACATGAAAATAGATTACGTTAATGGGGAGGAGAATTGACATACAAAAGTAAATAAAATATGAATGCTGGAATATATGCACTAACTATAAACCTCTATTTGACCACACAAGGTGAGTCACTTAGGAGTTCAGAGCTTGCGAGCACACAATATTCTGGCTGGCAGAAACGCAAGGGACTCCAACAATAACTGGCGAGGTCTTGTGATTGGCGAGGAGCCGGAGTGGAGTGTTGGTTGGCGGTCAATGAGGAAGCTGGATGGCTGCAAGTCGCTAGTTAGGCAGTTGAAGGGTTCGGCGCGTCGACCAGGTGCAGCAGGTGCTGGAGTGGGGGGGAGGAGGGAGTTGCTGGTACGTGTGGCTATCTTAATATGTACGTTTAGCCACTACAAATGTATCTTGTATATTGATGATGACAGGATGAGTCGCAGAAATAGCAGGCTAAATCTCTGATAAGAGATTATCGTCACAACTCTCCCCCGAAGCCTGCTGTTTCGGGTGAATCATGTCCACTGGAGGTAGAGTGGGAGGTGGAGCTGCCTCTACCTCATGCACTCTGGAGAGGGCGTCAGCGATGATGTTATCAGACCCCTTGATGTAGCAGATCTTTAAATTGAAGTCTTGAAGATATAAAGCCATTGTCACTTCTGCTTCGTCCTCTTTTCAAGCTTTTCTCATGCATTTTTCACCTTCGGCCTGGTCATGCACCGCCTGAGCAGTGCCTTGGGGTTTTGACCGGATTCTTTCCTTTCTTTCTTTTACTGAGTTTGTGGTGGTCCCTTCGGTTTGTGATTGCTTCTGGAAAGATTTTTGTTGGCTTTTACCTCTGGGGGTCGGGTTCATGTGATTCCATGAGGAGCTTTATGTTCTTCTCCGTCGCCAGGGGTTTTTGTTCGTTTATTCCTGCTGGTCGTTTTGTTCATTTGCAGTTGGCTCCCTTTTCGGGCTAAAAAATGAGACAGTGGGCTTCTGGAGGAGTTCGTTGGTTGTGGAAGGTTTTTTGGTTCGGTCGGGGCTTCATCATGTGCTGTGTCCAGTAACGGCTTTACGGCACTATCTGCGGGCCACCGGTGCTGTGTCGGTGCACAGGCTTTGGGTTGATCCGGTTCCATGGTTTCCTGTTCCAGGGCTCGTGTCTCAGGCTTGTCCACAGTGTCATTAAATCTAGCTAGCCTTGCAGTCTACCCTCGTGTCCATAATGTTAGGAAGTATGCCACTGTTTTCGCCGTTTTTGGCAATACATGTTGGAACGAAATTCGGGCGCGGGGGATTTAGAGGCTGAACAGGGTCCTGGCTACCAGGTATCTCGTGAACGTCCTGGGCCCTCTGGAGCCTTGTGTTGCTTTAGGGCGCTTGTAACTTTGTCTGTCTCTTCCTCGCATTGTGACCTGCAATGCTCCGTCCTCCTTAATAAGTCCCTTTTTTCTTCTCTGTGGGTAGTTAGCTTCAGGGAGTGGACGGAGGTTCCACAGAAAACCAGCATTGAATGTAATGAACGCCAGTTTTTGGGTGAACCCCGGCTCCCTGACCCTCTCCCTCTGGTCCGCGGCTATCATCATTCAAAAACCTAAGGGGTTGGGCATTCACGGCCGCCCAAACGAGCCACAGGGCTCGTTTATATATATATATATTGTGACGGTAAACGAGTTGGAAATGGTGGTCGGCAGTCTTCCAACTAGCAGGTGTCAGTGCTTGGGCCACATATAATATATAAAAAAANTGTTATTGTTAATATATATAATATAATTTATATGTATATTTCTTAGTCCTAAGGGATAAATACTTTATACTTGCTTGTGCCAATCATGTGGTTACACTGGTGACCCGCTCTATATTACAGCAATTTTACAATGTCCCTAGACTGAAAGGTCTTGCTGCTGTACTGGGTTACGAGCTGTGACGAACGATCTGGTAACAGTCCTCAGGTCCACTGGGGACCATCACTGGTCCTCGGGTCCACTGGGGACCAACACTGGTCCTCAGGTCCACTGGGGACCAACACTGGTCCACTGGGGACCAATACTGGTCCACTGGGGACCAACACTGGTCCACTGGGGACCAACACTGGTCCACTGGGGACCAACACTGGTCCACTGGGGACCAACACTGGTCCTCAGGTCCACTGGGGACCATCACTGGTCCACTGGGGACCAACACTGGTCCACAGGTCCACTGGGGACCAACATTGGTCCTCAGGTCCACTGGGGACCATCACTGGTCCTCAGGTCCACTGGGGACCAACACTGGTCCTCAGGTCCACTGGGGACTAACACTGGTCCACTGGGGGACCAACACTGGTCCTCAGGTCCACTGGGGACCAACACTGGTCCTCAGGTCCACTGGGGACCATCACTGGTCCTCAGGTCCACTGGGGACCAACACTGGTAAACTGGGGACCAACACTGGTCCACTGAGGACCAACACTGGTCCTCAGGTCCACTGGGGACCAACACTGGTCCTCAGGTTCACTGTGGACCAACACTGGTCCACTGGGGACCAACACTGGTCCTCAGGTCCACTGGGGATCAACACTGGCCCTCAGGTCCACTGGGGACCAACACTGGTCCTCAGGTCCACTGGGGACCAACACTGGTCCACTGGGGACCAACACTGGCCCTCAGGTCCACTGGCGACCAACACTGGTCCACAGGGACCAGTGTTGCCAATTTGGATGTTTAACTTCTAGCTATAGATGAGTTCAGGTATGGCTGGATGTCAGAAAATGTTATTCAGATGTTAGATGTAAATCAAGATGGTATTAAAAGAATCCTGCAAGTTTTTAGATGATTTTACTAAACTTGGACCAGAACCGATATTTGCAAATCTCCGAGCGTGCTATCGTATGTTTATCCTTTTTTTTCACTGGTCGATTTGATTTTTTGTATTAAGCAATTTGCATCACTGCAGACAGGATTAGTACAGAACTAGTCAGCATACCCAGACTGTGTCGACTGTGGCTGTGCAACAGTGTGAGGCTTTATACAGTGAGTGCTTTTATTTGTTGATAATAGTAGTAGGCATCCATCAGTCTCAGGAGACTAGAGTTGCACTCTGGTTTTCGGTCTGGAGTGGCCTCTCCAGGGCGCAAAGTCACAGTAAGTTGATACAGGGGAGAAGATGTCACCCATGCAACAGGTCCCACCTCTCCACGGCGCAGAAAGTCTCCAATGAAAAGGCAAAAGCCACTATAATTGGTTCCGGCGCCGTCGCAGAAACTATCAGAACGAAGTTCAAGGCAACAACGAACTGCCCTAGAGGCTCCAGCTCCGGAGTTTATCTCGAAGTTGGTAAATGAAGGCACATGGATTCCAAACCCGGAGATCGCCGTGGTCAGGGCCGGAGAAGAATCACTCCAGGCAAGGGCAAGAACGACGTCTACGGGTTCCTGACAGAGATCGTCAAAGCCACCGTTCACCCGAGGTCGGCTTCCTTCATTACTCAGCAGAAGGAAGACTAATCATTATTAATTACAACAATTATTATTACAATTATTATTATAATAATATTACAATTAATTAATAATGATTACCATTATCCAGCACTTGAGAAGTTGGTTTTGCAACCACTCCATTCTGATTTTTTATCGTTCTGCTTAACTTTTGACATTTTCGTAACTGGTTATGAACGTTTAATATGTTAATAATATCCAATACAATAAACTACGATAATAGTACTTTTGTTATCATAGCTTATTGCACTGGATATTAATAACATATTTAAAGTTTATAACTAGTAATAAAAATGTCAAAAGTTAAGCAGTACGATACAAAATTCAGAAAGTAGTGATTGCAAAACCAATTTCTCAAGTGTTGGATAATGGGTGTACCAGGCGAGGATACAAGAGCACACTGTGAGTACTGTAAAACAGAGTTAAAAGGAAAATATCAATACTTGAAATTTCATGTTCAGTGTAAGAATCATTTAAATGCAAGTTCTTTCAAGAACTATACACCTCTTACATCAGTGTTTACACCTGCTGAACATACATCATTAAAGCTGGAAGGAACAATTGTCATGCTCTAATATCGTCACTCTGCTCTAAGGAACTGCGACCACCTAGCAGATCTGTGCAGGAACAATATTGTTGACAGTAAATTATGTCAGATTTGAAGACGCATTGCATAAAGAGAAGTAGTATTATAAAGAATGTTAGGTATAGCCATTTTGAACTGGAGCTGATTAATAAGTAGTAGCCAGTACAATTTGTTGAGAGATGAGTCTAATGACACTTCAGTTCCGAGGTTATCAGGAGTGTCTATTATTTACTAGTGGAAAAATCCTTATAAAGTTTTATCAGTATATCTTGGACTGGTTCTGCTTGAAAAATGTGATTTTGTTTAACTTAGTCTCTTTTAGTATTAAGAGTCTACACTTTCACCCCTTAAAATACATGTTTTTTTTTTAATTAATTTTAAGTTTTGCGGGAAACGCTTTGCATAATAGTGGCTTCATTAGTATTTGTAACTTCTGTCTTTCCAATTGAAAATTTCTCCTATGTTCTTTGTACGCACATTCTTTAGAATAAAAATATAAATTTGATACCCAGAGTATTGTAGAAGGAAGTAAATAATTATTATTGAATACAAACTTTTGACGTGAAGAACCTTGTTGAAATAGGAACAGAAAAAAACGAGTGTTAAGACTGGAATTAATAATGAAGTTAATGTAATATCAAAAGTGGAAGTTCCATCACTCATAATGATAAGAAGTGTATGCTACTACAATTGGCAGTTTATCACACATCGTCTGAATGTCTACCTAGAAATTTCGAGTATCTCTTTGAAGAAACTTGTAACTGGTTCTCTCACTCCTGTGCTAGAAAAGTTGAATATGAAAAGCTAAATGAATCTCTCATTGACGACACTAGTTCACTACAAATACCTGCTGACTGTGAAACAAGATGACTGCCTGTTCAATGATCAGAATTGAAGGCTCATTTTAAGAAAACGCGAGAAAGCGAGAGGTGCTACACAGCTAAGATTCTTCTTGACATGTATTCCGATAAGAAGTCTTGCATTTCTGCTTTGTATGCAACTGATACTTAGTGAAATACAAAGAGCCAACACATTATTTAAGTAAATAAAAAATATAAAGTAATTTGCTTGATGATCTCCTTGTTAGATCAATTGGAAAGCAGGTTGTGCTTCCTACCTGTAATGTTGACCTGCTCACTTGCAATATTAAATAATATTTAAACCTGGGCTGTTTCTGGGCTACCGCTTTGAACTAAAGTTGATGAATTAAGAACCAATGAACTCATTACAGTAAACAAAGAATATATTTTGAGATATATTATGCCGCCATCATAATATTTATTGAATATATTATGATATATTATAATAATCAATATTTTTTAATATAATATGCCACTATCTTCTACATTAATATTACTGCATTTCAATGCAGAAATTTAGTATCCAGCTTGATCAACTACATAAAATACAAAGTAACAAAAAAATTAAATTAGAACTGCTAAATACCATTTTGATAAAAATTGCCATCCACACTTCGGTGGATATAAACAATCCATTCACCTGGGCTGTATGGGTCTCGCACCGTGGAGCCCACGCCTGAGGCTGTAGCTCTATCGACTGGACTATGAGTAGTCTTAAAAGACAAGTTTCCATAAGCAGCATCCTGCTACCAAACTGGAATTTTCTATTGTTTATAGAAAATTCCGATTTTTCCTTAAAAAATAGAAAAAATCCCCCGCAACGAGCGGGGAGCTGGTGCGGGGGTTAGGGGAGGGGGGTTGCGATAACAAGGAGGTGTCAGGCAAGGTGAGCCGGGTTAGTCACCCTACATTTCTTGACTGATGTGCTTGGCAGTCGGATGTCTCCTCTGGCCAAGATTTCTTGTTCTGGGATTTTTGCCTTGTGAAACTGTTCCTGTACTTGTGGTGTGAGCTGGCCAGGAGTTCCCGGGGACACCTACGACCCAGAGTCCTGCAGGATTTGCTCCCTGCTTGTCACTCCTCCCTTATCTGATATTTTGCAGCTCCCGAACGTCCGAGAGTTTCGGAGTCGACGTGAGGCTCGGGTGACTTACGGGGCTGCCCCTTCCGATTCGGAACGAAGTTGAGCCTCTCCTTCCCGCCCGAGGCTTCTGAGTCGCCCCAGCCGAGTCCCTTCTTCGATGCCTTTCCCATGAACTCTGCCTTTCCTTCTGGGGTGGTGGGCGGGGATGGGGGGCTCTGTTTCGGGGCTTGTGACGTTGGTTTCTGAGGGTTGGGGAGAGTCCGAGTGAAGCTCTTAGGTTTTGTTTGACCCCGCTTGGGCCCTTGTGCCCTCTACTCAGAGGCTTCTTCTGCAAAGGAGGGGTTTTCGTACCTTCTTTCCCTTAATGAGTTTGAGTTGGCTCTCCAAAGGGTTCGTTTTCGGGTGCTTTGCGTGCCTCAGTTTTTTCTTTCTGGAGGTTTTCTTCCTCTCAGATTTTACCTGTGAAGGTTCAGGAGGCGTTCATTGCGTATCTCCTGTGGGACCCGGTTTATACCTCGGTGATGGATCCGACTTTCTTTGAGTTCGGTTATTCTTCCCCGTTTTGGGTGCGTGGCTTTTGTTGTACCCACACGCTTGAGTGGTGGGGGGTTACCTTTGTTTTGCAGGTGTTCTTGGGGGGGGGGGGCTCTCTAGAGTTTCTCAATGAAATGCTTCTTGACCCCTGCTCTTCCTCGTGATGTTGGTCTGGAGGAGCTCAGGTCCCCACTCCTCTCCTATGGCTGATTTTGTGGCCGATGATTTGTGGACTTCCAGCCACTTAGCTTCTGTCTTTTGACTCTTCGGTCTTCTAGAGCTGTCTTCGGATTGGCTTTGAGAAGATGCAGGGTCGCAGGGTCAGGGACCCCCGGCTGGGGTCTTGGTTTTGGCTGCTTCTGTTTGCACCAATCCTCCGGGAGGCGGTTTGCATGTTTTTCATCTGCCGTTTCACGTGGTGACAGGCTGCGCTTGCTCTTTCATTGAATTTGGCTTGTGCCCTGGCTCTTCAGTTGGCTTTGCCATTTTGTCCTCTTTTGTTTTCTGAGGGCTGTGTGTTTCAGTTTCTGTCGGCAGTTTCTGCTAGTTGCCGGCCTATTTCGGATTTGTTGGTTCTCCTGGGTGGGATAAAGGCTGGGGGGGGGGGGGTTCGGGCTTCATTTGTTCCTGGTAAGACTGTGGTGCCAGTTTCAGAGTTGGTGGTGACCCCGGTGCCTGCTTTGTTTTGTTGGCTCGGTGTTCACTCCGCACGGAAGTCAAGCTCTCGAGGTTCAGGTCGGCCCTTTCGTGGGCCCGGGAGATATTGCTCTTTTTGCCTATGCCTGGTCCCACGATTCATAGGCCTTTCGGGTCGTTACTTGCGCCCTTCGGTGGCCTTGGGCGGACCTTCCACTCTTCGGGGGAGCTGGTCTATTCTCCGTCCATCCGTTGGGTCATCTTTGTACGGGTTCGCTTGGGTATGGTCGACACAACCTCGTCTCAGGTGGATTTCTAGCCTGTTTCCAGTTTCGAAACGGGACAGTGCAGATCCCCGGTACATTCTGGACCTGTCTGAACCAGTTGTTTCCTTGCCCCTCATTTTGGATGACTATGTTGTCCCAGGTCCAGCTCGTTCTCAATTCAGGTGCGTCCCTGGACCTCAAGGATGCATAGTGACATATCCTTATCTATCTAGGGTTCAGGGATTTGTAAGGTTTTGTGTTGAGGCGACACTTACCACTTCCTGTGTGTCCCCTTTCAGGCTGAATGGTGTAGTGGCCCGTTTTCAGGTCTTGGCTAACATCGACGATTGGTTGGTGTGGGCTCCCAGACAGTATGGTTGTCTGCTTGCCATGGACCTGGCTCTTTCCCAGCTCTCCGGGTTCACGTTCCTGGTGAACTAGCGGAAGTCCCAGTTGGTTCCATCCCAGGTTCGGATTTGGCTGGGCCTTGTATGGGTTTCTCGGACTGCATACGTTTTTACTCCTTCCCGCGGCCTTGCTCCAGCTGCAGTCCTGCCGTCGGCTGTTTTTTAGGGGAACCTGGGGTCACTCAACGGTTGCTTGGGCAGCTGTGCTGGAGCTTGCACTATGCTCTTTGGGCATATCCGCTGGGCAGGGTTTGGTTTCAGAGGCTGTTCTGGTATCTTTGAGTAAGTAAGTAATTAACAAAGGAAGGCACCATGTAATATCTCGACCACGCACCCTGCTACTACCACTGAAATAATCGTGCAATCTCCGCTCCTTCTATGGTAATAACAGATGCTATACCGAT
>WNGS01096752.1:81186-92126 GCA_020271785.1 Procambarus virginalis
TAGGGACATTGTAAAATTGCTCTAATATAGAGCGGGTCACCAGTGTAACCACATGATTGCACAAGCAAGTATAAAGTATTTATCCCTTAGGACTAAGAAATATACATATAAATTATATTATATATATTAACAATAATATAAGTACAAGATATTATAATATAGCACAGATGGACAAGACTGATGGACTTATAAAAGCAAATTAAAGTATTGTCTCTCTTATCATATAAATGTATGTATGGCAAAACAAATATTAACAGACTTATCTCCCAAGTGTTATCTCTCCTGTCCCGTGCGAGTTACTGAATACTAAAACTGCGGGAGTCAAAACATTGCTTCCGCCCCGCGGAAAATTGCCAACTAACATTATTTAATTAAACTTACATAGAGCAAAATAATGTGACAAGAGTAATCTTAAAGTAACTTCGTAAATGGTCAGAATAACATGCATAACAAAAATAATGTAATTATTAATACATGCAGTAATTAAAATAAATAAAGGGAAATATTGGCAACGCTCCCCCGCCACCAGGAACTAGAAATTTCTCACGGAATGTTGCCCCCCAATGTTCAAACAATTACAGAATTCCCATCAGTGATTCCTACTGATGATCATAGATAAAAACTTTCCCAGGAAAAACCGTGAAACAAGACAAGAGACTCTAATCGTTCCCACGGGTGGAAAAGTTAGGCCTAATTCAACAATAAATCAGCAACACATAACTTACATAAAAGTAAGGAATATTTAGATGTACATAATATAATCAGATAAAACAAGGCATATATATAAGTACAATTATGTAGAAGTACAAATTATGTATTTAATTACGTAGCTTATAGAGGTACGTACAAGACCAGTGTGGTCCCAGTGGACCAGTGTTGGTCCCCAGTGGACCTGGGACCAGGATGGTTCCCAGTGGACCTGAGGACCAGTGTTGGTCCCCAGTGGACCTGAGGACCAGTGTTGGTCCCCAGGAGACCAGTGTTGGTCCCCAGGAGACCAGTGTTGGTCCCCAGTGGACCTGAGGACCAGTGTTGGTCCCCAGTGGACCTGAGGACCAGTGTTGGTCCCAGTGGACCTGAGGACCAGTGTTGGTCCCAGGAGACCAGTGTTGGTCCCCAGTGGACCTGAGGACCAGTGTTGGTCCCCAGTGGACCTGAGGACCAGTGTTGGTCCCCAGTGGACCAGTGTTGGTCCCAGTGGACCAGTGTTGGTCCCCAGTGGACCAGTGTTGGTCCCCAGTGGACCAGTGTTGGTCCCCAGTGGACCTGAGGACCAGTGTTGGTCCCCAGTGGACCTGAGGGCCAGTGTTGGTCCCCAGTGGACCTGAGGACCAGTGATGGTCCCCAGTGGACCTGAGGACCAGTGTTGGTCCCCAGTGGACCTGAGGACCAGTGTTGGTCCCCAGTGGACCTGAGGACCAGTGTTGGTCCCCAGTGGACCTGAGGACCAGTGATGGTTCCCAGTGGACCTGAGGACCAGTGATGGTTCCCAGTGGACCTGAGGACCAGTGATGGTTCCCAGTGGACCTGAGGACCAGTGATGGTTCCCAGTGGACCAGTGTTGGTCCCCAGTGGACCTGAGGACCAGTGTTGGTCCCCAGTGGACCTGAGGGCCAGCGTTGGTGCCCAGTGGACTTGAGGACCAGTGATGGTTCCCAGTGGACCTGAAGACCAGTGTTGGTCCCCAGTGGACCTGAGGACCAGTGTTGGTCCACAGTGGACCTGAGGACCAGTGATGGTTCCCAGTGGACCTGAGGACCAGTGTTGGTCCCCAGTGGACCTGAGGACCAGTGTTGGTCCCCAGTGGACCTGAGGACCAGTGTTGGTCCCCAGTGGACCTGAGGACCAGTGTTGGTCCCCAGTGAACCTGAGGACCAGAGTTGGTCCCCTGTGGACCTGAGGACCAGTGTTGGTCCCCAGTGGACCTGAGGACCAGTGTTGGTGCCCAGTGGACCTGAGGACCAGTGTTGGTCCCCAGTGGACCAGAGGACCAGTGTTGGTCCCCAGTGGACCTGAAGGACCAGTGTTGATCCCCAGTGGACCTGAGGACCAGTGTTGGTCCCCAGTGGACCTGAGGACCAGTGATGGTTCCCAGTGGACCTGAGGACCAGTGTTGGTCCCCAGTGGACCTGTGGACCAGTGATGGTCCCCAGTGGACCTGAGGACCAGTGTTGGTCCCCAGTGGACCTGAGGACCAGTGTTGGTCCCCAGGGACCTGAGGACCAGTGTTGGTCCCCAGTGGACCTGAGGACCGGTGTTGGTCCCCAGTGGACCTGAGGACCAGTGTTGGTCCCCAGTGGACCTAAGGACCAGTGTTGGTCCCCAGTGGACCTGAGGACCAGTGATGGTTCCCAGTGGACCTGAAGACCAGTGTTGGTCCCCAGTGGACCTGAGGACCAGTGATGGTTCCCAGTGGACCTGAGGACCAGTGTTGGTCCCCACTGGACCTGAGGACCAGTGTTGGTCCCCTGAGGACCAGTGTTGGTCCCCAGTGGACCTGAGGACTAGTGTTGGTCCCCAGTGGACCTGAGGACCAGTGTTGGTCCCCAGTGGACCTGAGGACCAGTGTTGGTCCCCAGTGGACCTGAGGACCAGTGTTGGTCCCCAGTGGACCTGAGGACCAGTGATGGTTCCCAGTGGATCTGAGGACCAGTGTTGGTCCCCAGTGGACCTGAGGACCAGTGTTGGTCCCCAGTGGACCTGAGGACCAGTGTTGGTCCCCAGTGGACCAGTGTTGGTCCCCAGTGGACCTGAGGACCAGTGTTGGTCCCCAGTAGACCTGAGGACCAGTGATGGTTCCCAGTGGACCTGAGGACCGGTGTTGGTCCCCAGTGGACCAGTGTTGGTCCCCAGTGGACCTGAGGACCAGTGATGGTTCCCAGTGGACCTGAGGACCAGTGTTGGTCCCCAGTGGACCAGTATTGTTCCCCAGTGGACCTGAGGACCAGTGATGGTCCCCAGTGGACCTGAGGACCAGTGTTGATCCCCAGTGGACCATGAGGACCAGTTTGGTCCCCAGTGGACCAGTGTTGGTCCCCAGTGGACCTGAAGACCAGTGTTGGTCCCCAGTCGACCTGAGGACCAGTGTTGGTCCCCAGTGGACCTGAGGACCAGTGTTGGTCCACAGTGGACCTGAGGACCAGTGTTGGTCCACAGTGGACCAGTGTTGATCCTCAGTGAACCTGAGGACCATTGTTGGTCCCCAGTGGACCAGTGTTGGTCCCCAGTGGACCTGAGGACCAGTGTTGGTCCCCAGTGGACCTGAGGACCAGTGTTGGTCCCCAGTGGACCTAAGAACCAGTGTTGGTCCCCAGCGGACCTGAGGACCAGTGTTGGTCCCAGTGGACCAGTGTTGGTCCCCAGTGGACCTGAGGACCAGTGTTGGTCCCCAGTGGACCCGAGGACCAGTGTTGGTCCCCAGTGGATCTGAGGACCAGTGATGGTCCCCAGTGGACCAGTGTTGGTCCCAGTGGACCTGAGGACCAGTGTTGGTCCCCAGTGGACCTGAGGACCAGTGTTGGTCCCCAGTGGACCTGAGGACCAGTGTTGGTCCCCAGTGGACCTGAGGACCAGTGTTAGTCCCCAGTGGACATGAGGACCACTGTTGGCCCCCAGTGAACCTGAGGACCACTGTTGGTCTCCAGTGGACCTGAGGACCACTGTTGGCCCCAGTGAACCTGAGGACCACTGTTGGTCCTCAGTGGACCTGAGGACCACTGTTGGCCCCAGTGAACCTGAGGACCATGTTGGTCTCCAGTGGACCAGTGTTGGTCCCCAGTGGACCACTGTTGGTCCCACCACTGGACCACTGTTGGTCCCACCAGTGGACCACTGTTGGTCCCACCAGTGGACCACTGTTGGTCCCACCAGTGGACCACTGTTGGTCCCCAGTGGACCAGTGTTGGTCCCCAGTGGACCAGTGTTGGTCCCCAGTGGACCACTGTTGGTCCTTTTTACAAGTTAGTCATAAATTAATAATGTTTAACTATAGCAAAACATACGTTAACATCATCTTAATGATAGACAGAATCTATCGTAGCAACTCTACTCCAAAGCTAGATATTCCAGAGTCTGGCCTCCGTAATCTTTTGAATATTTGCACCAGAAATGCTCCATTCACAACCTCTTGGGGAGACATTTATACGCACATAGACAGAGTAGCAATGGGGCCCCCACTAATTGTTCTCTATGTTAAGTTCTATATGGGATCACGAGAAGACTAGAAGACAAGATACTCAAAACTACTGGGAGACCTCGCATCTACTGCAGATATATCGATGATATTCATATGTGTGAAAGATCTCCGAGAATTGTTACAAATGAAGAATCTACTTACCTAAAATTCAGTGCTTAACTTTACCCATGAATGATGTGCGTCGATGTAGGAGTGCATCGATGGTGAACTCCTTTCCTCAGTGTCTACGTAAGAACCAATGACAACACTTTCACCACAAAAGTTTATGTTAAACTCGCCAACATTAGAATGTTCATCAATGGTCACTCCGAACACCCAGACAGATATAAGACTAGTGTAATAAACTCATATAATTACGGAGCCCATTCACATTGCTTTGACTGGAATACCATACATAAAGAATTGGAGAGAAGCCTTGAAGTATAAATCAACAATGGATACATGATTAGAGAAGGCAACCCCTCAAGTGAAACAACGAATAATCCACTTTAATTTCACAGTATAAAACAAGACAAAATAATCAAAATCATAATTTCAAATGAAGTGATACCGACAGCCCCAGATCAAAATTTGGAATTCATTATTTACAAACAAACATAAAGGACTGCTTATTTAATACTCAAAATCAGTCCCAATAAACAGCACTACCCTCTCCAAAAGCACATGTGGTACACCAATTTACATGCCCCGAAAAAGTCACCTTCGATCTGACAGTGATCATAAAATGACACTCATTAGTAAATGCTAGTAAGTAATACAAATGCAGGCGATGAGTCACAATAACGTGGCTAAAGTATACTGACCAGACCACACACTAAAAGGTGAAGGGACGACGACGTTTCGGTCCGTCCTGGACCGACGTCCTGGACAATCGACTTGAGAATGGTCCAGGACGGACCGAAACGTCGTCGTCCCTTCAAATTCTAGTGTGTGGTCTGGTCAAAGTAATACAAATATCCTGGAATCTACTACTGACCAAAGAAGATTGCAAATCCTGGAAGCTGTACTTACAAGAGAACAATTATTCACCTTAAATATACAGAATAACGACTTCCTTGCCGACACTCAGACCCAGATCTAACTAGACATCACCGGATAATGACGTCTCTACTGAGGTCTTCCTGCCCACCAGGACTACCAGAGTTTTGCTCAATGTCTTTGTTACCACACTTGAGACTAAATAAGGTTCGTCTCCCAGCAGTGTACAAAAAATATTTAAATCGGCCTTGCCAACAGAAGTCAAGGGGGATATAGATACATCACTGCATAAAATGGAGAACAATATATTTACGCTAAGGGGGACAAACATAACATTTAAATGGTAAACATAATAGCCAGAAATATTCTCTAGCATGCATTATCATAAATAAAATTCCTTATTGAGCCATGACCAATATCACCAGAACATGAATACATAAAAGGGAATATACACAATCATCTAACCAGAGAGTTAGCCTAATAATAGCTAAAAATAACAGAGACCAATGACTTAACTTAATACATGACTCCTCTCGACCACAGCTGCCACACTACTGACCCACCCGTCGGTCCACAGGCCAAGCATCTACCATCATATCAACTAACTATCCACATAACATTGTGGAAATTCTAATAATAAATTGCAGTACTAATAATCAAGACATTATTAATCTAAAGAGTACATTAAATTATACAATACAATTTAATGGTAACAAATATGAGAATTAAATCAAGGTTAAATCATAAACACTCGCTTGACAACACATTCCCACGCTAGCCACATTCCCAATCTGGTCAACCGCCACACAGAGAAACCAACATGAAAATTGTAACACAAAAGCCTCATACAATATAATGCAACTCAGGCACACTACAGCCTGCTACAATATATAACATACAAAATCTCATATCATACAACTGGATGCTATAATAATTAGAGAATAAGATAATACAGTAATAACAGAATCAAGAGTAATGAAAGGATCTTAGCAAGATTCGTAACATCCCTCCCGTCCCCTAAGAAAAAAATGAAATTAACTGAAGGTTGATTTCATTTTTTTTTTGACTGCATGAAATATCACATGAAAAATACAACATGAAAATATTTCAACTAAATCAAGTACAAGCAATGAAATTTCACACAGTAAAAAAAAATACAAAATTTACATACATCTTATGAATAAAGAACACTACAGATTATGGCACTGCAACAGGAAATCTCCTGGATAAGGCATCAGCAATAACATTTTGCCTCCCAGGAATATGACGAATTACAATATTGAATTCTTGCAGAATCAATGACCATCTAAGTATTCTCTGGTTTTTACACTTCATAGAGTTGATAAATGTCAATGGATTATGATCTGTATATACTACCACTTCATTTCCTGACAAATATGTCTCAAATTTCTTCACTGCCAATATTAAACAAAGTGCTTCTTTCTCAAGTACAGAGTAATTAATTTGTGTCCTGTCAAAATTACGTGAAAAATAATAAACAGGATGTTCTAACTCATCTGGTCCTACTTGGAACAAAACAGTCTCCGTGGTGTAGTGGTAAGACACTCGCCTGGCGTTCCTCGAGCGCTATGTCTTGGGTTCGTATCCTGGCCGGGGAGGATTTACTGGACGCAATTCCTTAACTGTAGCCTCTGTTTAACGCAACAGTAAAATGTGTACTTGGATGAAAAAACGATTCTTCGCGGCAGGGGATCGTATTCCAGGGACTTGCCCGAAACGCTACGCGTACTAGTGGCTGTACAAGAATGTAACAACTCTTGTATATATCTCAAAAAAAAAAAAAAACAGCACCTGCTCCTAAATCTGAAGCGTCTATGTGAAGAATAAAAAGTTTATCATACTGTGGACTAGCTAACACAGGTGAAGTAGAGAGAATCCCTTTCAACTTCTGAAAAGAGTTCTGACACTCCTGCGACCACTTAAATTTTACCTGTTTTCTTAAAAGACTTGTTATGGGTGCAGCAACAATAGAAAAGTTTTACAATACCTTCTATAATACGCACACATTCCAATAAATCTTTGTACACACTTCTTATTTGTTAGGACTGGGTACTCCACAATTGTCTGAATCTTGTCGTGCAATGGGACTATCCTTCCTTGTCCGACCTCATGTCCTAAATACACTATAGTTCCTTTAGCCCAACTACATTTCTTCATATTGACAGTCAGATTAGCTTGATGTAAAACATAAAACAATTTCTTTAAACAAGCCATATGATCTATCCAATTCTTACTGAAAATCACAATGTCATCCAAACATGCCCTACAGTCTGGCACATCCTTCAACAAAGAATTCATTAATTTCTGAAAAGTGGCTGGAGCTTTCCTTAATCCAAAAGGCATTACATTAAACTCGTAAGCTCCATCAGGAGTGATAAATGCTGTCACTTCCCTGGCAAAATCTGTAAGAGGTATCTGATGATAACCCTTAGATAAGTCTAATTTAGATACAAAGTTGGTTGACCTATAGTATCAACACATTCTTCTAATGAAGGTAAAGGATATACATCAACTACAGTTACCTGGTTGAGTTTTCTATAATCCACTACTAATCTCCACTTGAAACAACACTCAAAATTATGCTTGGCCCCTGGCACAAGCTGAACACTTACTCAAATCGTGAAGCGTTGAAAAGTTTTCACAGCAGCTCAGATTGAACAGATAATTTCACAGGCTTGATTAGGTGTCACTAGATAATCACAGAGTACCTAGGAAGGCAATTGCTATTAATAATTAGCACTGTTAATTGTACAAACATTACAGGGAATTAATGTTTAATCTCCCGGACACAGGCCCTCATTTGTTACCACCCTTGAGACTAAATAAGGTTCTTCTCCCAGCAGTGTACAGAATTATTTAAATCGGCCTTGCCAACAGAAGTCTAGAGATATATAGATACATCACTGCATAAAATGAGAACAATATTTTACGCTAAGGGGGACAAACATAATATTTCAATGGTAAACATAATAGCCAGAATATATCTCTAGCATGCATTATCATAAATAAATTCCTTATTGAGCCATGAGCAATATCACCAGAACATGATACATAAAAGGGAATATACACAATCATCTAACCAGAGAGTTAGCCTAATAATAGCTAAAAATAACAGAGACCAATGACTTAACTTAATACATGACTCCTCTCGACCACAGCTGCCACACTACTGACCCACCCGTCGGTCCACAGGCCAAGCATCTACCATCATATCAACTAACTATCCACATAACATTGTGGAAATTCTAATAATAAATTGCAGTACTAATAATCAAGACATTTTAATCTAAAGAGTACATTAAATATACAGTACAATTTAATTGTAACAAATATGAGAATTAAATCAAGGTTAAATCATAAACACTCGCTTGACAACACATTCCCACGCTAGCCACATTCCCAATCTGGTCAACCGCCACACAGAGAAACCAACATGAAAATTGTAACACAAAAGCCTCATACAATATAATGCAACTCAGGCACTACAGCCTGCTACAATATATACATACAAAATCTCATATCATACAACTGGATGCTATAATAATTAGAGAATAAGATAATACAGTAATAACAGAATCAAGAGTAATGAAAGGATCTTAGCAAGATTCGTACAGTCTTATCCAATGTTTGATGGCTTATCCCCTCATCCTATATATGATTTATAAAGAAAAACTGATTTATGTGAAAGTACTGATAATGGTGCAGGACGGACCGAAACGTCGTCGTCTCCTCATCTTCTGGTGTGTGGTTTAGTCTTCATATCTTCAGGCACGTTATTGTGACTCTCTGTCTGCACATACATCTATATTGAGTTACTAGCAGAATGTTAGGTTTTTAGGTAGAGTTAGTATATACTATGCCTTAAGCCACTAATACGCACAGCGTTTCGGACAAGATGTGGCGAAAACTTAAAAACTAACAGTTAAGAATCAAAGAGTTGAGATCAAAAGCATGAATTAAATTGAAGTATTGAAAGAATGACGATAATTACATTTTTAATTAACAGCAGCAATTGCAACAGAGAAGCAGACAGTAATTTTTAATATATAAACAGACTAAATTTTCTTAAGTTTTTTTACATGGCAGATATCCCGCCATTTTACAACTTAGTCATTAATTCAATAATGTTTGATAATAGCAAAACATAGGATAACATTTAGGAGTAGGTAAGTTACATGGAATTTATTAGGTTGTACTTATTTTTTCTCTTAACTGGCTGAGAGAAGGACAGTCTTTGACATGATTAGGAAGCTCGTTCCACATTCTGGGTCCCTTGATTTGCAGAGCATTTCTAGTTTGATTAAGTTGCGCTCTTGGAATATCAAATGGATATTTGTTTCTAGTGTGGTGCCCATGGGTTCTGTTACAACACTCTAGTAGCGTTAAAGATCAGGTTTAACATTCAGTTCAGAGTTTTATATATATTGGCTCTATCCTCATTTGTTGGAATATTTATGAACATAACTTCGAATAATAAAACATTAAAATAATCTTTATTTATTTATTGAACATAGATAATCTCTATTCAAGTTAATTAACCAATTAATACGTAATTTATAAGTGCATAGTAATGGAGCGATGCCAATGCCTATTGGTCGGCGGCGTCAGCTTGCCTCATACATCAAACACCGTGACAGGTCAGGAGACAGCCAGCCAATTTATACTTACTAACTGAACCTACTATTATGAATTAACTGAACAATACGGGTGCTCACTTTGGACTCAACTTGCAATTCAAGCAATTGCAGCAAAATGCAATTAAGCAATGTAAACACAGCAAGGCGGGTCAATGAGACAATCTCTGGTAACCCTCCAACACACATTCTAAAAGCTAGCTGGTAATCTCTACTCTCACATTGATGTTAATGAAGTTTTTAAACAGTCACAAAAAATAACCTGATGTATAACAAGGACAAAATCCATTTACTGTGCTATGAAAAAAAACGAAAACGTCAAAGCAGAAACCACATATAAAACACAGGCAAACTACACTTTTGAAAGAAAAAGCAATATATAGGAGTAATTATGTCAGAAGACTTTACTTGTATAGAACTCAATAAAGTTGCAGTAACAACTGAAAAAAGTGACAGGTTGGATAACAAGAACCTTCCAAACAAGAGACGCCACTCCGTTGATGATACTTTTAAGATATTAGTGCTCCCTAGAGTGGAATATTGTGCACACTAATAGCGCATTCAAAGCTGGAGAAATTGATGACCTGGAGAGCGTGCAAAGACCCTTTACTACTAGAATCCACTCAATAAAACATCTAAATAATTGGGACCATTTAAAAATATTGGAACTCTATCCCCCATAGCGCAGATGGGAGAGATTCATAATAATTTACACTTGGAAAATAGTAGAGGGACTGCTTTAAAATCTGCACACAGAAATAATATCACATGAGACCAGAAGGCATGGCAGGATGTGCAAAATAACCCCATTCAACAGCAGAGGTGCAATAAACATGCTGAAAGAGAACTCGATCAACATCTGAGGCCCAAGACTGTTCAACACTTTTCCCCCACACAACAGGGAATAACTGGCCGACCTCTCGCAGTGTTCAAAAGAGAATTCGACAAGCACCTTCCGATCAACCAGGCTGTGACTAATACGTCATGCTGCAAGAAGCCACATTAAACATCCTGGTGGATCAGACCAGCAACCAGGAAGCCTGGTCAGAGATAGGGCCGTAGGGACATTGATCCCCAGAATCTTCAACAGGTAGATAGGTAGTCCCATTGGT
>WNGS01096752.1:93126-106833 GCA_020271785.1 Procambarus virginalis
CATAAACCGTTGGACTCCTTTTTCTACTAGTTAACACTGGGTATCCACAATGGCTTGAATCTTATCTTGTATGGATAATCTTACCTTGTCCTACTTCATGTCCAGATAGGTTATAGTACTCTTGCCCAACTACACTTATTCATTTTTATGGTTAATTTGCACTTTGCAACACTGTAAACAGTTCTTAAGACCTACGAGATGATCTGACCAATTCTTACTGTATAAAACAATGTCATCAAGGTAGGCCCTACAATCTGGCACATCCTTGAGTAAGAAATTCATGAGTCTCTGAAAAGTAGCAGGTGCATTTCGCAGACCAAACTGCATCACGTTAAATTCGTAAGCACCATCAGGTGTCACAAAAGCAGTAACCTCCCTCGCGTAATCAGTCAATGGAATTTGGTAATAGCCCTTAGACAAATCAAGTTTACTTACATATTGAGCATGTCCAATTGATTCAATACATTCCTCTAACAGAGGTAAGGGAAAAACGTCCACAGTAGTGTGTTTGTTCAGTTTACGATAATCAACACACAATCTCCAGGTTCCTCCTGGTTTTGGCACTAATAAACACGGAGAGCTCCAAGTACTTTGACTTGGCCGAATGAAATTATGCTGGAGCAGATAGTCCACTTCTGCTTGTAGAATCTTCCTCTTTTCGGGATTCACTCGGTACGGATGTTGTCGAATGGGTGTGTTGTCCAGGAGCTGAATGTCGTGGGTGATGAGGTGGGTCTGAGTGGGAACCTCCCCAAACAGAGATGTATGGTTGTCCAGCAGAACCTGGAACTCATCACGTTGCTCCTCCTGTAAATGACATAGCTCTCCCTGCCATTGGAACTGGAACTGAGAAGTTGAATATTAACATCATTTCCCTCACTGCAATGATCCTCAGGTGTATACTCTTCCCGACTAAAACAGTTACTACACCTGGTCCAACATAAGCTTTTAATCTGTTAATGTGCACAGTCATTTGGGTTCTGAAAGATTAGGGTTAATTATTTTATAAGTTAGGTCTCCACCTTCTCTACCACTTGGTAGGGTCCTGCAAACTTATGGGACATGGAAGTCCCCAAACGAGGTTTCAATACCAACACCAAATCTCCGACAGCAAACGACCTGAGTTTAGCCTTGAACTTCTTGTCATATCGTAATTTCATGGCTTGTTGAGTTCTTCCCAGATGTTCTTTCGCCAACTCACGAGCCCGACACAACTTGTCCTTGACCTTACTCAAGTACAAATCACTCTGATGAACAGAGACATCTCCCACAACTTTCGTGGAGCATTTTAAGAGGACCTCTCACTTGGTGACCAAACACGAGTTCAAAAGGTGAACATCCCAAAGACTCATGTAACCCTTCTCTCGCAGCAAACAACACGAAGGGAGATTCTCATCCCAATTACGTGGATAAGTCTCTCCGGTTGTCCTCAACATTTGTTTTAAAGTCTGGTGGAAACGTTCAAGCCCACCTTGGCTTTGTGGATGATATGGACTAGACAATTTGTGCTGAATCCCTCGGGACTCGCAAAAAGTTCTGAAAACTTTAGAACAAAAGTTTCCCCCATTATCACTCTGAATAACCCTAGGCATCCCAAACAAAGAGAAAAAGCGTTCAAGACACTTGATGAGATTATGAGCTTGGGTATTCCTTAGAGCATAAGCTTCTGGAAATCTAGTAGTCATACACATGAGAGTGAATAAAAACATTACCCGACTTAGTCTTAGGTAAAGGACCTACACAATCAATTACAACATGAGTAAATGGTTCATCAGGAACTACAATAGGTTGCAATGGTGCTCTAGGCACAGATTGATTAGGTTTTCCAACAAGTTGACAAGGTACACAGTTATGACAATATCTAACCACGTCTTTCTTTAACTTAGGCCAGAAAAAATATTACATATCTTATGGTACATTTGAGATACCTTGGTGACCTCCCATGGGTCATCATGTGCAGCTTGCAAGATCTGCCTACGATAATCATTGGGGACAACGAGTTGGGTTCTAATCTCACAATCATCTGAAGAGGGAGTTCCCTTGGGTCTCACCTTCTCATCAGAAGTCGAGTCTGGAAAAAGAAACCCGTCCCTTCCTCCAATGCATCAACATTATCAGGTGCCTCAGAAATACACTTAATTAACTAGGATCAGTAGTCTGTTCAACACTTAAGGGCAATGACTCAGACTCAGCAGCGAGCGGGCAAGAACCTAGTAGCTTGATCTCTTTTCCTGATTGATCAGAATAAAATGGAGCCATAGCTACTTCGGCCTCACTCTCGACAACTGGTTCACTGGAGACAAGCGGGCAAGGTACAGATAGTTCAGCCTCCTCACCTTCACTATCCTTGTGGCTTAGGTTCGGCGGGGCTTCTACTACTGCCTCACTCTCATCATCCAGTCGAGTCATAAAAGAATCCTCAAGATCCACCTCCCACTCCTTTCCTGAAGGGGTCCTGGTCTTGGAACAGCAACCTCAGTGAAATCAGAATTACTCTCACCTGTTTTTCCCATTGATCTAGTAACCACACAAGCAGGGTAAATAATATCATCTGCCTCTGGTTTAGCTAATACATTCTGGGGATTGGTTAACATTATGGGACACTTGGGCCCTGCAACCTGTCGGTTGCCAAAATCATTACCTAATATAATGTCTACCCCAGGAATGGGCAGTTGCTTACTTACACCAACATTACACCATCCTGAAGTATATTTAGAATCAAGATTAATTTGCATTAAAGATACAGGTTGTACTCTACCGGCAATACCTTGGAGAAGTACAACTTCACCAGATCTCGGGTGTCAACATCAGCAAGTACATTTTGGGCAATAAGAGACTGTGAAGCTCCAGTATCACGGAGTAATGAACAGTCTTATGGTTACCATTATTACATAATAATGTACCTGTGGAAATATATGGTTTAAAGTCAGCCATCCAATTGGATTGACTGTAGTACATGAAGAATTAATATGTTGCAATCCTTTACTTAATAAGACCAGTTGGCCGTAGTTCAGGATGCAAACTAAAACATGAAGTAATCACATGACCCCTACTCTTACAATGTGTACAATGCTTAAAGTGGGCACACTGGTAGAACCAACTGCAGGTTTAATGAGCATGACATTACTAGGCTTAGATGATCCTGGCAGTGGAGTAACAATCTTAGGGTTAGTAAGAGAAGAGTTCACGGGAGTAACTGGCGGACTAGGAGTGGGCTTATAAAGATAAGGAGTTCTGTGAGCATTGTAATTTACTCTATGACTAGACTTAGGTGAAGTGGCCGTAAACTGGGCCTTAGTCAACAACTCATGCTCATCAGCGAGCTTTGACAGCTCATAAATGTCTGTTAATTCTTTTGTTCTGCCATAAAGTAGACAATTTGTCTGGGAGACAAGACAATACTTCTTCCATGATAAGAAGATTCTTTAAAGCATCAACTCTGACTGAAAGTGACTTTAACCATCTGTTGCAATAGTTCGTCTTTTGACGAGTAAAATCAGCTATTGTCTGATCACTTACCCTCCTTAGGTTTCTAAATTTTGCCTGTGTGCCTCTGGATTTAATTGATAAGCATTTAAGATGCTTTCTTTACAAATTCATAATCAAAACTATGAGCGTCAGGTAGGGATGTAAAAACCTCCTGACTACGCCCTTAAATTGAGACTGCATAATTGCTACCCATTGATCCCTTGGCCAGTTCATACTGATGGCAATCTTATTAAAATGTGCAAAGAAAACCTCAGGATCCTCCTCATTAAACTTGGGTAATTCTATATATTTACTCATCCTATGGGATTATTATCATTATTAATTGAAACATTACTAGAATTTCCATGCCCAGCTGCCATACGCTGTGTTTCAAGCCTGAGATTAGTGTCAGCCATTTGTTGTTGAATCTCTAATTGCCTAGTGTGTTCTTCGGCTGTTGCTTCGGTTGCTTCCAGTTGCAACTCCATTAAAACTCTCTCTGGTTTTGTGCCGCAAGTTCAAAACGCCTAGTCTCAAGCTCCCTCTGCTGAGCTTCAGCCTCTAATAATTTCTGTTGCCTTGTACATTCGTTGCTTTTTCTTGAGCCTCAATCACTAATAATTTCTGTTCTTTTTGAGCTTCAAGTTTAGCATATGTTACTTGGCATCTAACTCCAGACGCCTTAAAGAAATTTGATCACTTGACTCTTCTCTAACTTCCTCCAGACATTCTTCTCCTAATCTTGGTTCTCAACAAAATGTGTCACTATGACTCTCAGAATTTGTGCCTTAGTCATGCTATTTCTGGCGGTTAATTCTAGCTTATTGGCCATATTACTAACGCAGACTTTGTTAGGTTTTTAATTCCCTCAAAGTTTGGTTGAGCCACAACAACAACACTTGGTCCTCCATCGTGATTAACACTTGGCACTTGATTCACAATAATAAATAAACACACTGGCACTGCACTTCACTTCACTGTAAAATTTTCACCACACTGAAATTCGCTTGCCTCACTGCACAAACAAAAGTTATAGGATGACTTACCTCAAAATCGTGAAACGTTGTTACTTGACACACAGGAAGGCTTGCATGGCACATGGAATAGTTAATAGTAGAAACACACAAGACACTGGTACCTAGGAAGGCAAGTTAGATTAGCACAGTTAAGTTTAAGTGGGAATAATATTTCCCGGCACAGGCCCCCATAACTATGTTACCAGATCGTTCGTCACGGCTCGTAACCCAGTACAGCAGCAAGACCTTTCAGTCTAGGGACATTGTAAAAATGCTGTAATATAGAGCGGGTCACCAGTGTAACCACATGATTGGCACAAGCAAGTATAAAGTATTTATCCCTTAGGACTAAGAAATATACATATAAATTATATTATATATATTAACAATAATATAAGTACAAGATATTATATATATAGCACAGATGGACAACTGATGGACATATAAAAGCAATTAAAGTATTGTCTCTCTTATCATATAAATGTATGTATGGCAAAACAAATATTAACAGACTTATCTCCCAAGTTGTTATCTCTCCTGTCCCGTGCGTTTACTGAATACTAAAACTGCGGGAGTCAAAAACATTGCTTCCGCCCCGCGGAAATTGCCAAACTAACATTATTTAATTAAACTTACATGGAGCAAAATAATGTGACAAGAGTAATCTTAAAGTAACTTCGTAAATGGTCAGAATAACATGCATAACAAAAATAATGTAATTATTAATACATGCAGTAATTAAAATAAAATAACAAAGGGACATATTGGCACGCTCCCCCGCCACCAGGAACTAGAAATTTCTCACGGAATGTTGCCCCACAATGTTCAAACAATTACAGAATTCCCATCAGTGATTCCTACTGATGATCATAGATAAAACCACTTTCCCACGAAATCATTCCCCAGTGGACCTGAGGACCAGTGTTGGTCCCAGGAGACCAGTGTTGGTCCCCAGTGGACCTGAGGACCAGTGTTGGTCCCCAGTGGACCTGAGGACCAGTGTTGGTCCCCAGTGGACCTGAAGACCAGTGTTGGTCCCCAGTGGACCTGAGGGCCAGTGTTGGTCCCCAGTGGACCTGAGGACCAGTGTTGGTCCCCAGTGGACCTGAGGACCAGTGTTGGTCCCCAGTGGACCTGAGGACCAGTGTTGGTCCCCAGGAGACCAGTGTTGGTCCCCAGTGGACCTGAGGACCAGTGTTGGTCCCCAGTGGACCAGTGTTGGTCCCCAGTGGACCAGTGTTGGTCCCCAGTGGACCTGTGGACCAGTGATGGTCCCCAGTGGACCTGAGGCCCAGTGTTGGTCCCCAGTGGACCTGAGGACCAGTGTTGGTCCCCAGTGGACCTGAGGACCGGTGTTGGTCCTCAGTGGACCTGAGGACCGGTGTTGGTCCCCAGTGGACCTGAGGACCAGTGTTGGTCCCCAGTGGACCTGAGGACCAGTGTTGGTCCCCAGTGGACCTGAGGACCAGTGTTGGTCCCCAGTGGACCTGAGGACCAGTGTTGGTCCCCAGTGGACCTGAGGACCAGTGATGGTTCCCAGTGGACCTGAGGACCAGTGTTGGTCCCCAGTGGACCTGAGGACCAGTGTTGGTCCCCAGTGGACCTGAGGACCAGTGTTGGTCCCCAGTGGACCAGTGTTGGTCCCCAGTGGACCTGAGGGCCAGTGATGGTCCCCAGTGGACCTGAGGACCAGTGTTGGTCCCCAGTGGACCTGAAGACCAGTGTTGGTCCCCAGTGGACCTGAGGACCAGTGTTGGTCCCCAGTGGACCTGAGGACCAGTGATGGTTCCCAGTGGACCTGAGGACCGGTGTTGGTCCCCAGTGGACCAGTGTTGGTCCCCAGTGGACCTGAGGACCAGTGATGGTTCCCAGTGGACCTGAGGACCAGTGTTGGTCCCCAGTGGACCAGTGTTGGTCCCCAGTGGACCTGAGGACCAGTGATGGTCCCCAGTGGACCTGAGGACCAGTGTTGGTCCCCAGTGGACCTGAGGTCCTTTTCTTCTTTTATGACTCGACTGGATGATGAGAGTGAGGCAGTAGTAGAAGCCCCGCCGAACCTAAGCCTCAAGGATAGTGAAGGTGAGGAGGCTGAACTATCTGTACCTTGCCCGCTTGTCTCCAGTGAACCAGTTGTCGAGAGTGAGGCCGAAGTAGCTATGGCTCCATTTTATTCTGATCAATCAGGAAAAGAGATCAAGCTACTAGGTTCTTGCCCGCTCGCTGCTGAGTCTGAGTCATTGCCCTTAAGTGTTGAACAGACTACTGATCCTAGTTTAATTAAGTGTATTTCTGAGGCACCTGATAATGTTGATGCATTGGAGGAAGGGACGGGTTTCTTTTTCCAGACTCGACTTCTGATGAGAAGGTGGAGACCCAAGGGAACTCCCTCTTCAGATGAGTGTGAGATTAGAACCCAACTCGTTGTCCCCAATGATTATCGTAGGCAGATCTTGCAAGCTGCACATGATGACCTCATGGGAGGTCACCAAGGTATCTCAAATATGTACCATAAGATATGTAAATATTTTTTCTGGCCTAAGTTAAAGAAAGACATGGTTAGATATTGTCATAACTGTGTACCTTGTCAACTTGTTGGAAAACCTAATCAATCTGTGCCTAGAGCACCATTGCAACCTATTGTAGTTCCTGATGAACCATTTACTCATGTTGTAATTGATTGTGTAGGTCCTTTACCTAAGACTAAGTCGGGTAACATGTTTTTATTCACTCTCATGTGTATGACTACTAGATTTCCAGAAGCTTATGCTCTAAGGAATACCCAAGCTCATAATCTCATCAAGTGTCTTGAACGCTTTTTCTCTTTGTTTGGGATGCCTAGGGTTATTCAGAGTGATAATGGGGGAAACTTTTGTTCTAAAGTTTTCAGAACTTTTTGCGAGTCCCGAGGGATTCAGCACAAATTGTCTAGTCCATATCATCCACAAAGCCAAGGTGGGCTTGAACGTTTCCACCAGACTTTAAAACAAATGTTGAGGACAACCGGAGAGACTTATCCACGTAATTGGGATGAGAATCTCCCCTTCGTGTTGTTTGCTGCGAGAGAAGGGTTACATGAGTCTTTGGGATGTTCACCTTTTAAACTCGTGTTTGGTCACCAAGTGAGAGGTCCTCTTAAAATGCTCCACGAAAAGTTGTTGGGAGATGTCTCTGTTCATCAGAGTGATTTGTACTTGAGTAAGGTCAAGGACAAGTTGTGTCGGGCTCGTGAGTTGGCGAAAGAACATCTGGGAAGAACTCAACAAGCCATGAAATTACGATATGACAAGAAGTTCAAGGCTAAACTCAGGTCGTTTGCTGTCGGAGATTTGGTGTTGGTATTGAAACCTCGTTTGGGGACTTCCATGTCCCATAAGTTTGCAGGACCCTACCAAGTGGTAGAGAAGGTGGGAGACCTAACTTATAAAATAATTAACCCTAATCTTTCAGAACCCCAAATGACTGTGCACATTAACAGATTAAAAGCTTATGTTGGACCAGGTGTAGTAACTTGTTTTAGTCGGGAAGAGTATACACCTGAGGATCATTGCAGTGAGGGAAATGATGTTAATATTCAACTTCTCAGTTCCAGTTCCAATGGCAGGGAGATGCTATGTCATTTACAGGAGGAGCAACGTGATGAGTTCCAGGTTCTGCTGGACAACTATACATCTCTGTTTGGGGAGGTTCCCACTCAGACCCACCTCATCACCCACGACATTCAGCTCCTGGACAACACACCCATTCGACAACATCCGTACCGAGTGAATCCCGAAAAGAGGAAGATTCTACAAGCAGAAGTGGACTATCTGCTCCAGCATAATTTCATTCGGCCAAGTCAAAGTACTTGGAGCTCTCCGTGTTTATTAGTGCCAAAACCAGGAGGAACCTGGAGATTGTGTGTTGATTATCGTAAACTGAACAAACACACTACTGTGGACGTTTTTCCCTTACCTCTGTTAGAGGAATGTATTGAATCAATTGGACATGCTCAATATGTAAGTAAACTTGATTTGTCTAAGGGCTATTACCAAATTCCATTGACTGATTACGCGAGGGAGGTTACTGCTTTTGTGACACCTGATGGTGCTTACGAATTTAACGTGATGCAGTTTGGTCTGCGAAATGCACCTGCTACTTTTCAGAGACTCATGAATTTCTTACTCAAGGATGTGCCAGATTGTAGGGCCTACCTTGATGACATTGTTTTATACAGTAAGAATTGGTCAGATCATCTCGTAGGTCTTAAGAACTTGTTTACAGTGTTGCAAAGTGCAAAATTAACCATAAATATGAATAAGTGTAGTTGGGCAAGAGGTACTATAACCTATCTTGGACATGAAGTAGGACAAGGTAAGATTATTCCATTACAAGATAAGATTCAAGCCATTGTGGACTACCCAGTGTTAACTAGTAGAAAAGGAGTCCAACGGTTTATTGGTATGTGTGCATACTATAGGCGTTATTGTAGAAATTTTTCAACAGTGGCTGCTCCTTTGACAAATTTGTTACGCAAGCATGTAAAATTTCAGTGGACACAAGATTGTCAGGATGCTTTTCAGAACCTAAAGGGCATATTGTCTACATCACCTGTTCTTGCTAGTCCCCAATTTGATAAACCTTTCATATTACACATTGATGCGTCAGATGTTGGTATAGGGGCTGTGTTGATTCAAGTTGGTTTAGATAATATTGAACATCCTGTGTGTTATTTTTTTGTGCTTAACATTTTTACTTCGGAAAAATGCCATTGATCTTCAATCCATTGCATTTTTTTTTCTTGGAGGTGGAAGTGTTACGTACCTCTATAAGCTACGTAATTAAATACATTAATTTGTACTTCTACAATAATTTGTACTTATATATATGCCTTGTTTTATCTGATTATATGTATGTACACCTAAATATTCCTTACTTGTATGTAAGTTATGTGTTGCCTGATTTATGTTGAATTAGGCCTAACTTTTCCACCCGTGGGAACGATTAGAGTCTCTTGTCTGTTCACGGTTGATTTCGTGGGAAAGTGGTTTTATCTTTGATCATCAGTAGGAATCACTGATGGGAATTCTGTAATTGTTTGAACATTGGGGGGCAACATTCCGTGAGAAATTTCTAGTTCCTGGTGGCGGGGGAGCGTTGCCAATATTTCCCTTTGTTATTTTATTTTAATTACTGCATGTATTAATAATTACATTATTTTTGTTATGCATGTTATTCTGACCATTTACGAAGTTACTTTAAGATTACTCTTGTCACATTATTTTGCTCCATGTAAGTTTAATTAAATAGTGTTAGTTTGGCAATTTTCCGCGGGGCGGAAGCAATGTTTTTGACTCCCGCAGTTTTAGTATTCAGTAACTCGCACGGGACAGGAGAGATAACAACTTGGGAGATAAGTCTGTTAATATTTGTTTTGCCATACATACATTTATATGATAAGAGAGACAATACTTTAATTTGCTTTTATAAGTGATCTTGTCCATCTGTGCTATATATATAATATCTTGTACTTATGTTATTGTTAATATATATAATATAATTTATATGTATATTTCTTAGTCCTAAGGGATAAATACTTTATACTTGCTTGTGCCAATCATGTGGTTACACTGGTGACCCGCTCTATATTACAGCAATTTTACAATGTCCCTAGACTGAAAGGTCTTGCTGCTGTACTGGGTTACGAGCTGTGACGAACAATCTGGTAACCGTCCTCAGGTCCACTGGGGACCAACACTGGTCCTCGGGTCCACTGGGGACCAACACTGGTCCTCAGGTCCACTGGGGACCAACACTGGTCCTCAGGTCCACTGGGGACCAATACTGGTCCACTGGGGACCAACACTGGTCCACTGGGGACCAACACTGGTCCACTGGGGACCAACACTGGTCCTCAGGTCCACTGGGGACCATCACTGGTCCACTGGGGACCAACACTGGTCCACAGGTCCACTGGGGACCAACATTGGTCCTCAGGTCCACTGGGGACCAACACTGGTCCTCAGGTCCACTGGGGACCATCACTGGTGAGTTCTCCCGTAGCCTCGGGACTGGCCGGTCAGGATGTGTCCCTCGTCCGGTTTAACACAGGCCTAGTCCTAACATTGGGCCTTTAGCGTGCCTACTAGGTCAGCTGCAGCCGTACTAAGTGTGGGACACCCTGACTACCAACTGTTGTAGGTTGTGGATAGCTGGATTGTGTAGAACTTCATGCAGACAATATTTGTGTGGCGGTATCTGGAGTCTACCCAGAGCAGAGGTACTGTTGGGACGGCACTGGGCCGCCTTGTGGTGTACCTGGCCCCACGCTCCCCTCGTGTGTTAAATAGTTCTTGGGCCCTCCTTCCCAGGGTCGTGGTTTGTGTGCGCGACCGGTGGTGTGTTTACATGAGGTGGGTACCAGTGTTCTAGCCTGGGCGAGTGGTGCAGCCCCGGGCAGCCACCCTGTGCTGCGCCTCCTGGCCCGTTGTCATGGCAACCGGGCTCAGTACCAACCTACCTTCTGTTGTGCTTGCTAATGCAAGTGATCTCCAAGCAATGGATCCTGAGCCCGCCGCTGAGGAATATGTTGATGCTCGAAGTGGGATGCAGTCACCCGATAATGTGGACCTCGATGCTACTTTGGATAGCGGAAGTGAGTGGCAGATGCCCCTTTCACGGAAGGCAAGAAGAAGAAGAAATTCTCAACGTGCAGGCTCTGTTGATGGCGATGAGATCATTGGCGATGATGGCTGGAACACCGGAACCCGTGTGAAGAAAGTAGAGGTGGGCGGTGGTGGGCCCGCCCAGCCAGGGGCACGCCCACCCAAGCCTCCTATTGCTCCCCGCGCTGACTATGTGCGCCTGGCATTCCCAGCTGGGACAACCACCAACAATAAACTGGAGTGGTTCGAACAACTTTCTGATCAGTTCCCCAAAACATTCCTCGATATAGTCCGACCTAGACCAACATCCCCTTACATCTTTGTGTCACGTAAGCAAGAAGATATCATCACTCAACTGGTTGAAGGTAAGATTGGTAATATTGTTTTCGCCAGAGAAGACGTTATCAATCGTCCTAAAAAATTTAAGGAATATCTTGTTACCGGTTTTCCCAAAGAGTATCCTCTTGATAGAGCTTATACCCTTGACGGGGTCTACAAGGCAAGACGAATGCATAAGGATGGTCACCCTCTCAACAGGATCATCATTGTTTGGAATGGCAGTGACCCTCCCCCTGAACATTACACCTTCTTTGGACATTTCATCCCATCAAGTCCTATAAAACTTTGGGTATCTCCCCCTGTTGTTTGTTATAAGTGCTACGGTACTCGTCATATCTCTACGTACTGTCAACGTGACCCCGTGTGTGGGCTCTGTGCTGAACAGCACAGTACAAGGGATTGTCCTCACAAGGACCCCCCTACCCTTGAGGACGGGGAGGAAGCCCCTCCTCCGGTCCGGAAGTGTCCCAGGTGTTTGTGTCAAGGTGTGAATGTTTGGCATCGTGACTGCCCTCGACGCCGCGCCCACCCTAGCATGAGCGGGACGCCAGAGGCGTCTGGTCCAGCAGCAGGAGGCACCCAGCAGGCAGCTCTTGATGTCACCTCTAGTAAGCAGTTTCCAACCCTCGACGGACTACAGCAAACAAGCAAAGATACAGAAGACATTGACTGGTTAAAACAGAAAATTACTGAATTGGAAACTAAAATACAAACATTAGAGAAGAATCTGCCCGGTGATTGTGTGTAGTGAGTCATGCTAGCGATAGTGATCAAGTAAACTCTCCCAGCACCAGTAGTGATGCGAGTGGTAATGTTGCAGCTGCTGAGGCTACTTCACCTGTCTCCACGGAACGTGAGTGTCAAATCCCCGCGGGGAATGGTGTTAGAGTAGTCATTAACCCTTCACTGGCACCCCTACTAGATCGTCAAGACACCCTTGATTTGGTTGCAGGTAGTGAGTTTAAGAAAACACTAACACGTACTCAGGTTAAACGCCTCCTAGACAAAAGTACTCAGGACACACGGAACAAAGTTACTTATGTTGTCCAAGTGATTAACGATCTTAAATGTTACCTTCATTCCCTTGACACTTAACCATGGCTCATCAAACAAAAACAATTAAGTTTCTTTCTTGGAATATTCGAAGTGTTTATCTTCGGATAAATGACGTAATCTTGTATGCTAAAATGAGAGACGTGGATGTGATCTGTTTACAAGGAACCATATACGTCCACAACTATCAAGAAGGTCCCACCCAGGATACCTGGGTATATAGCATACAACAACGATATTGGAACTGGTTTACTAACGTATATTAAGAGTGGATTACTCTGTAAACTAATTAAAAATCACAGGAGTGATAGTATACATTATCAAAAATTCAAATTACAAACTGCAAATAGCCATTTCCTACTGTATAACATATATGGACGATGTAGTGTACTTAAAGCAGACCTGCTACCGAAACCTACAGTAACACAGGTATGTTATGTATGGGTGACTTTAATGCTCGTCACACTGCTCTTGGTGATGTTCAGTGTAACACTAATGGAAGGGTCTTCTTGAAATACCTTACTGATCATAATATTACTGTGTATGATACTGATAAACAGACCCATTTATTGGGAGGTAGGCTGGATTATGTGATTGGATACAGCCTAGTAGATAGTAACGTTAACGTTAAGCTCATCCCAGAACTAGTAAGTGATCATTTTGCAATATATTGTGAATACACTGTGGCGGATATTAGGTCCAATCCTCATCCAGAGTTAAAATTAACATTCCAGACAATCTTAAACAGCACTTTAAGGCTTATGTACATAAGTGGTACACTGGGTATACACCTGTATCAGTGGACCACTTTTACAATGATCTTGTCAGTATCATCACTGGTTATTATGATACCTGGGTTAAATCAAGGAAAAAAAGAACACTCGTTCTTCCTCATGGACAGAGGATCCTATTATCATTGCAGAGCGAGCTAAAGTGCTTCAGCTTGCTGACTCTTATAAACGAGACAAAACAGCTGACAATTTACTCGCATTCCTTAATGCCAACAGAGATTTTCGCGAGCTTAAGGGCCAAGTTAAGAACACATATTGGGAACAATTCCTACAAGGTATCAATAGAACTACAACATTATCAGAAATGTGGAACAAAATTAAAAACATTACCAAACCTTCAGCCCCAGTTCAGCTTCATCATACTCCTGCAGAATAGCTGACATGCTCCTAGCTCAATGG
>WNGS01096758.1:0-21971 GCA_020271785.1 Procambarus virginalis
ACCGCAAGTGCTATTAGAGTCCACACCAGTGACGAAAAATTGCTCCTCGAAACTCAGCCAACGCGCGGGCCCTGCAAACCAAGCACCCACCCAGAGCCCGACAAGGCGACAACATCGTTCCGCCATCAGCCCGACACCCATTTCAGACCCATTAACCGTTGGTGAATCTGAGGTCTACAAAGCAGCCCTTTCTCTTCCACCTGGGTCAGCAGGAGCTTTACAGGGTTAAAACCTCAACACATCAAGCAAATGTTAAACCTGCGGTTGGTGATGCTGCACAAGATCTTCTCATGGAACTAACAAGGTTCGTTAACATGGTGCCTGGCCGGTGATGAACCTGAGGTTCATCAGGCCTCTCTTTTTTGGTGCCTCCCTCTGTGCTCTCAAAAAGAAGGACGATGGAATCAGGCCAATCGCTGTTGGCAACACTCTCCGACGCTGATTGTCAAGGCTGCTACGAGGGTTGTCAGCCAGCCAGCGGCTGAATTGCTGATGAAACCAATCCAGCTAGGATTTGGAATCCCCCAAGGCTGTGAAGCGGCTGCCCATGCAGCACGAGCATACATCACCAACATTTCTGATGAAAAGGCCCTGCTCAAACTTGACTTTAAGAATGCCTTCAACATGTCAGAAGAGATGCAGTACTTTGTGCCATACATCGCCATTTCCGGCCCCTCTACCCGTTTCATACTATCGTGCTACAGTGGTGAGTCAAAATGCTCTTTGGTGAACATGAAATCAGATCATGTGAAGGTGTTTAGCAAGGTGATCCTCTTGCTCCCCTTCTTTTCTGCTTAGTCTTAAAAGAAATCACCGAAAGCTGTCCAGCGACTTCAACATCTGGTTTTTGGATGATGGCACTATAGCTGGCACCGTTGACGACCTCTTGGCAGACATCAGGAAAATAAGGGAGGCAAGAAGTAAGCCTGGGTCTCGTCCTAAACCTTCCAAGTGTGAAGTAGTCTCCTCCAACTCAGACATCGTAGCTAGAATAAGGTCTGCCTTGCCTGGAGCCCATGTCATTAGGGCCGAGAACAGCACCCTCCTTTGAGCCCCCCTCGGGTTCTTAACGCCATTGAGGAGATCCTTGACAAGATAATCGCAGACCTTAGGAGGATGGAAGACAGAATAGGTGACATCGATGCCCACGATGCTTTTTATCTCCTCACCAAATGCCTATCCCTTCCGAGGCTAACCTACTTTCTGAGGTGCGCCCCATCTTACGACAACCGAAAGCTTGAAGAGTATGACCTCTTACTGAAGACCATGCTGGAAAAAGTTGTTAAACTCTCCCTCAACGAGTGCCAGTGGAAACAAGCCACTCTTCCTGTTAGGCTCGGTGGCTTGGGTGTCCGCACCGCCACCCAAATTGCTGTCCCAGCCTTCCTGTCTTCCTCCTCAGCATCAGATGACCTGGTTAAGGAAATTCTACCTGACAACCTCAGTGATGTAGCGGGGATACAGGACCCCCACTAGACGGAATGCGACACGAAATGGGGTGCCATGGCAGACCCACACTCAGACCAGCCATGCCGAAAGCCAAGAAACAATCCAGTTGGGACAGCCCCATTGCAGACAAAGAAGCCACAGCTTTGCTGGAGGCAGCAACAACCCGAGTGATCGTGCACGCCTCACAGCTGTGCAGGCTCCCCATGCAGGGGACTTCCTTTTGGCAGTCCCTATGTCTGCGACAGGCACACGTCTTGATCCGCAGGAGCTCCATATTGCAGTCGCTCTCCGTCTTGCTGCCCCTATCCACACTGTTCAAGGTGTATTTGCGGCGAGGCAGATGCTGATGAATATGGATTGCATGGCCTGCAGTGTGGAAAATCTGGGGGTTGGCACACTAGACACGACGAAGTCAACGACATCATTAAAAGAAGCCTTGCCTCTGCCCAGTGTCCAGTGGAGAGAGAGCCCCGCAACCTTCTGAACCGTGACTCTGTTAGCTTTGGGCGGCCGACCAGACGGAATCAGACTGCGTCCGTGGAAGGGTGGCAGACAGTTGGCATGGGACTATACTTACGTATCCACCCTGGCAGCCACATACATCAACCTCTCTGCCAGCACAGCAGGAGCCGCGGCGACACACAGAGAAAGAGCAAGTCAGCCAAGTACAGGCAATTAGATCATTGGTACAACTTCGTTCCAATAGGGTCTGAGACCCTAGGCCCAGGGGAGAGAGTGCAAGAAGGTTTCTAAAGGATCTTGGTTCCAAGCTCATTGACACCACAAGAGACCCTAGAACGGCAAGTTTTCTCTTTCAGCGTCTCAGTGTCGCAACCAGAGGGGGAATGCTCGCTGCATCCTCGGTTCCTGCCCAACGTCGGAGGAGTTCGAGGAAATCTACAGCCTCTAGGAAGCGAACTATTTTTGTGTCCTCTTAATGTTCATTTTTGTATACAATCAGATATGTAACTGTATAACCTTGCTTAATAAAGTGTACACCATAAAAAAGGGGGGTGGTAGGAGAAGCGAACACCCTCATGTATTCAGAGTTAAATGGCAAGTTTTTCCCTGAATGCTCTGTGTTCCCTTCTCTGAGGCTGTGGGTCCCTATAATTGCACCAGAGGTGGTACCCCCTATATATATATATATATATATAATAATATATATATTATATATATATATATATTAATATATATATATATATTATATATTAGATATATATATAATATATATATATAAATGAAAACTCACACCCCAGAACTGTTTCAGTTGCAAATGTCCTGGGGACCATTCAGGCTTTTTGCATATATATATATATTATATATATATATATATATATATAAATATATAGATATATATACATATATTTATATATACATATATATATATATAACTTATATATATATGATAAATTTTAATTGAAAAAAATTGAAAAGTAATTAAATCAATTCTCCAAATTCATTTTTATTTCTAGTCTGACGCAATGCTTGACGCGTTTCGTAATAACTTATTACATTTTCGCAGACTTTAGTGTACACACACAACTGTAACCTGAAAACACTAAACAGAGTTTTACTTATGCTAACACTAAACAACTTGTCGGTTATATACTCGCACTTCGGTGAGGTGATATGTTGCAACAGTTTTGGATGAGGTGAACAAACTTTTGACAAACAAAAGACAGAACAAGGAACAATGGGTATTAATTGGTATATGAGAGCATAGAATGGAAGTAACTGCGAAAGGGCCTATTGGCCATACTCCTCTTGATGCTTCTATATTGGTACGGAGTCTTGAAGTGGATAGAATTAGTTGTGCATTAACACTTTCACGTTCCGGTGAATAGGCCCCAAATATCCCCTAGGTGATCCCGACGGGTGGGCTACGGCGCGTCAGCAAAAAAAAGTTTATAATCTTTTCAGGGTTGGCGAGCTAATTTTCGCGGTATGTATTTAAATTTGGTATCATGGTGTTCGCGAGAGAATGCTCTAGAGTAATATATACATAAATTGTCACCAAATTCAACATGAGAACCACACAGAATAAGAAAATGCGGCGTTCGTTAGCCGTGAGTGTCAAACCGGGCATGAATGTTTACGATGTTTTTATGTTTGCCAACCCCCTAATGTTTATTCGTGGTTTTTTTTGGTATCATTGTGACCGCAATAAAATTCCCTACACGGACATATGAATAGGAATCATAAATAATGGTGTCGCCCAGCACGCAGGAATGTGGGAAGTTGGCCGAGGGTTACACGCTCCAGCGCGCCCAGCTACAACCACAACTGAAATGTTTATACTCTGCATAAGCAAAAGGGCTCCATCAAGGAACATATAATCTCTTCTCACAAGAAGACCATCACCAGAGAAATCTTAACAAATAACACAGAAATCATCGATAGGTTTAGTGATAGCAGGCGGCTCGACATCAGTGAGGCACTACATCAAAAAGTCAACACCAGCAATCAACAGCCAATTAGTGCACAACTACATTCTACCCACTTCAAGTACCGGAACCAATATGGAAGCAACAAGTGGAAGTATGGGCCAATAGGCCTTCTATTAATTCTCATATCCAATTTATACCCATTGTTCTGTGTTCTGCCTTGTGTTTGTCATAATTTTGTTCACCTCACCCAAAACTTTGTACCATTTCACCTCACCCAAAATGTGTATAAGTTCGATGAATCTGTGTGTAAATTAAGTCTTTGAAAGTGTAATAAGGATTACGAAATGCGTTCAGGCGTCAGACAATTAAAAAATGAATTTTGTACAATTGATATTTTTATTACCACCGACAGTGAAGAAAAACATAAGAAATATTGAGAAAATTCGCGTTAGAATTATTAATCTTACCTTTTCGGTCATGTTCAATGACATATATATATATATATATATATATATATATATATATATATATATATATATATATATATATATATATATATATATATATATATATATATATATATATATATATATATATATATATATATAATATATAATATATATATATATATATATATATATATATATATATATATATATATATATATATATATATATATATATATATATATATATATATATATATATATATATATATATATATATATATAATGTTCTACCCTATAGCTAGAATGCTTTCCTCGGCCTAGTATGCATAGCCCAATATGCCTAAATAGGCAGAATGATTTTCGTTATTTGAAAAAAAAAATCCAATTGGTTTGTTTGAATGATTATTATTATTATACTAGCTTTACCCGGCAACAGCAGCCTTTCCCCTGTCTCCCAGTCCTCCCCACCATTCCCCCCTCTCCTGTTCCCTCATCCTCCCAACCATTCCTCACTCCCCTGTTTCCTCGTCCTCCTATCCATCCCCCACACCACCGTCCCCTCGTTCGGGATGTTATGTCAATTTAGTGAGCCGCTTCCATTTGCAAATATGACAGTTTTGGGCCTTAGGTAAAGTATACGTCAAAATGTGACGAGGTATTAAGGTGACGGGCTGGTGTGTGTGTGTGTGTGTGTGTGTGTGGTGGCAGTTATCTTGAGAGGTTATCTTGAGATGATTTTGGGGCTTTTTAGTGTCCCGCGGCCCGGTCCTCGGCCAGGCCTCCACCCCCAGGAAGCAGCCCGTGACAGCTGACTAACACCCAGGTACCTATTTTACTGCTAGGAAACAGGGACATAGGGTGAAAGAAACTCTGCCCATTGTTTCTCGCCGGCGCCTGGGATCGAACCCAGGACCACAGGATCACAAGTCCAGCGTGCTGTCCGCTCGGCCGATCGGCTCCCCCCCCCTCGGCTATTTGAACCGGGTGGTTCAAATAGCTTCGGCTATGATGATGATGTGAATGGATCCAGTTATGCCGAAGAGAACGTGCCGGGTGGCCTGGGGCTCGATCGTTTGTTCCGAGAGGAGGCCAGAGGACAAGCGACAGGTGAGGAAGGGTCGGACAGGAGTGTCCAAGTTACTCTCACCAGTCCTCTAGGTATTGACCGCACCCGTCTAGGTGAGCTGCAAAAGGAGGAGTTTCCTGTGTTAGTACGGGAGGCGGAAGGAGGTCTCGCCGGACCCGAGTCACCGACTCACTTCTTCGTGGAGAAGGGAGTGCTAATGAGGCAGTGGAGATCGGTTAGGGAAGAAGCAGGTGATGATATGCTGAGAGTGAGGCGTCAGGTGGTGGTGCCGGCGCGGTACAGAAACGAGGAACTGAAGCTTGCACACTCAGTGGATCCCGCGGGCCACTTGGGAGTGACCAAGAACTTAAGCAGGCTTCGGGAACATTTTTATTGGCCGGGCATGGACGCGGATATAAAAAGAAACTGCAAGACGTGTTTCCTGTGCCAGAGAGCGGGGAAGAACGTCCCTGCCATCCCGAAAGCACCTTTGGTTCCAGTTCCTGCGTTCGGCCAGGCGTTTGAACGCCTAATAATCGACGTCGTGGGACTATTACCTGAGACAAGAAAAGGGAACAATTACTTATTAATTATCATGTGTGCTTCGACGAGATTTCCAGAGGCGATCCCAGTGCGGAAGGTGACATCGAGATGCGTCATGGGACACCTTCAGCGGTTCTTTGCTTGGGTAGGTGTGCCCAAGGAGATCCAGTCCGACTGTGGAAGCGTTTTCCAGTCGAGGTGGTTTAGGCAAGCTATTGCGAGCTGGGGAATAGCCCAACTACGATCGTCTCCTTATAGACCTCAATCGCAGGGAGCGATTGAGAGATTCCACTCCACTCTGAAGACCATCTTAAGAGTATATTGTGCAGAACAGGGAGTGGAATGTGATGAGGCTGTCTGTCCAGCCCTGTTCGCGATCCGAGATGCTATAGTTGAGTCTCTGGGATTCTCTCCATTCCAGCAAGTGTTTGGGCACGAAGTAAGGAGCCCGTTATTGATGCTGAAGGAGCATTGACGGCGGAGAAAACATTAGTGACAGTGGAAGAGTATGTCCAGAAATTCCACGAACGATTGAAAACGGCGAAGGAGCTGGCTGCTGATCACCTGAAGATAGCTCAAGAGAAGATGTCGATCTGGTACGACAAGAAGGCTGTCCCAAGGGAGTACGAGGCAGGAGCCAGAGTGATGATGTTGCTACCTGGGAGAAGTAGAGTCACGGAATCACGCTTTGGTGGTCCATACTCGGTTGTTCGGCGTGTGGGTCCTGTAAGTTATGAGATCAGCAAGCCAAATCGCCCTAACAAGACACAGGTATGTCATATCAATCGTTTGAAGCCATACTTCCCAGAGGAGCAAGAGAGTGCGAGAGCGAAGGGAGCAACACAGTCACAAGGAGGGAAATTGGCTCTGTGTATGGAGATGAGCCAAGTGTTGCCAGCAGAGGAAAGAAAGTGGGGCTGTGCCGATGGTACACGCCTGTCAAATACAGAGAGTTTGGTACATCTGGAAGAGAGGCTGCGTCATCTGGATAAAAGGAAAAGGAGAGATCTAGTGACCCTGATACGAAGGAACAAGTCGCTCTTCACGGATGTGCCCCGACGGCACAAGAGTGTGGTGCACGAGGTGGACGTGCGCGGAGGAAAGCCAATCAAGCAGAGCACTTATTGGGTGAGTCCTGAGAAGAGGAAGATCATGCGACAGGAGGTGGAATATTTGTTGGCGAATGATCTCGCTGAGCCCAGCAACGATGAGTGGAGCTCGCCCTGTGTCAAGAAGAGTGACGGGTCATATCGTTTTTGCACCGACTATCGCAGAGTGAATTCCATAACTCTGTCGGATTCTCACCCGATGCCTCGGATAAGTGATTGCATCGACCAAGTGGGAAACGCAAGGTTTGTCACCAAGGTCGACCTCCTGAAAGGGTATTATCAAATCCCTTTGTCTCCGAGTGCGAGAAAGATCTCAGCATTTGCTACTCCAGACGGATTGTACCAGTACAAAGCACTTCCGTTTGGTATGAAACACAGCGGAAGTTGTTTCCAGAGGATGATGAACGAAGTGCTAAGAGGGATGAAAGGCTGCGCCGTGTATATAGACGACATAGTGGTGTACGCCGATAGCTGGAAACAACACATGAATCGACTGACGGAGTTATTCCAACGGTTGGAAGAAGCGAACCTGACATTAATCTGGCCAAGAGCGAATTCGGAAAGGCCCGATTGGAATACTTAGGTTTCGTCGTGGGTCAAGGGGAAGTGACTCCAGTAGACCAGAAAGTGAAGGCAATCAAAGAATATCCGAATCCCAGGACGAGAAAAGAATTGTTACGATATCTAGGGATGATCGGATACTATAGAGGATTTTGCAAGAACTTCTCGACAGTGGCACACCCTCTGACTGAATTGCTATCTAAGAACGTTAGATGGAAGTGGGGGGAAGCATGCCAGGAGTCCTTCGAGAAGACTAAGAAGTTATTAACCGAAGCGCCAGTGCTGATTTCGCCGGACTTCGAGTCAGACTTTATCTTATACGTCGACGCTAGTGACGTGGGGATTGGAGCCATGTTAGCTCAAGAGAAGGACGGAGTCCACCGTCCATTGGCATTCTACTCGAAGAAATTCGAAAAGTACCAAAGGGCTTATAGTACAGTGGAAAAGGAAGCCTTAGCCCTGATCCTGGCACTGAAACATTTCGACGTCTATGTGGGTGGAGGTACTAGACCGGTGCAAGTGTTCACCGATCATAACCCCTTGACGTACGTGCACAGGATGAATAACACGAACCAAAGGCTGACAAGATGGGCCCTACTGTTACAAGAGTACTGGCTATAAAACAGGCACATTAAAGGAAGGGAGAATGTGGTAGCAGATGCCCTCTCCCAGATTCCCTAACCGATATGACTCTTATTTTAAGGGGAGGGGTATGTTACGGTGCCCTCTCCTATCTCTTTCGTTTGCCTGCATTAAGAGTCATATCAACTCTCCCTACTGATTCTCTGAGGTACAGGGAAGTCTGTTGGTATGTGTGGCGACCAGATCGGCCGTCAGTTAAGGGAGAAAGTTACATTATAAGCTGTAAGTAAGGGGAAGTTAGCACCCTGATATAAATGAAAGAGTATCTCCTACTGCAGATATGATGTTTTGGAAGGGACGCTAGCCGTGTGCGGATTGGGTGGCTTGGGTCACGGGCGTCCAATCAGAGCTCGCTGTACCGTCACCAAGTGCCCCGGGCGGCGCCAACGTCAGAGTTGACCTGACTGTGGAGGCGAGAGGACGCACCTTGGTCAGCTCTCAAGGATTGGAGGCTCTACAGGCCTTTCTCAGTGGATTAGAGCTAGCCATTGCAGCCTACCTTATATATTGGAGACCCCGCACTTCTGGGAAGCAAAAAAGGAGCCAAGTTCATTGAGCAAAGGAGTGCCAAACTTGGAAATTATCGGCGGCGACGCTGGACGTTGAGGGCCTGGAAGGTGTGGCGGGCAGGCCTAGCTGTGACCGGGTCACATCCACTGAGGGCTTGGAGGGACGACACCATTCCTAGGACAAGGAGCAACGCCTTGTGGAAGGGACGAGAGTGTGAATATAGTGATTAGCTCAGCGCCCATTGCTGAACCAGGATTGGGATAGCTGAATCTCAGGGATTGGAACGGCGACGATGCGAAGGCTTCATGATACCTGAGGACCTGTGGAACGTTCCTGGGTCGTCAAGGATCGACTCAGGAAGCGTGGGAACCTCACACCATCGAGGGACAGGCGTCGTGAGCCAGGAATGTAAAGGTAGATAATTTTTCCTCCCATTACCCCTTTGTGTGAGTAAGCTAGATAGGCCACAATATTTACTTATGTATGTGGCAATATGACATTAATACTTTAGTAGTAGAATAGGCTGCAGGGCAGCTTGTGTCCAGGACTGTCAGAGAGGACAGTGTGTGTGGACGGCAGGACAGTGAAGAACAGGGGCCAACGTGGTGAAGAGGCCCTTCTGTGAGAGTGTGTGACTCCTGTCTTTTCTGCCTAGTTGAAGGAGTGTTGGAGGTCGTGGAAGAAGAGTTGCTGACGATCTCCAGATTTATTATCCTTATTTTCATATTCATGTATTGCTTGTGATTGTATGTGTGATCATGTAATTCGTGTCAGTAAATTCACACATTTTATCATTGTGTTTAAGTGTGCCTCCATTATAATATTTCTCTATGAGCATACACGAAGGTTATCATAGTTCCACCTAGGGAACACCACGTTCTCTATAGAAGTTCTTATTGCCTGGAGAGTGGTAAAACAGCACAGACTTATATAAAAGTGTACACTTAGCCATCCGATCAGTATCAGTGCCTGAATGGTGGCAACTAGTAACGTAGTGGCTACAGAGAGGTAAAGCCACACAGACCTTCATGGGAGAGTACCCTGGGCTGACAGTTCGGTAGCAGATCTATGGCAGTAGCAACACTCTGGCAACAAACAATATATAATACACACACTGAACTGCATCGCTGAGGTGCAGATATAATAACCCAGCTGGCGACCTTGTTAAGAAGAAGATAGAGAAGACAGGCGGGAAAGGAGTTCCTTTTTGTCTGGCAGGCAAGACTCAAGAATCCGCTTGACCATCACGACTGGACATAAGGAAGTGATAGCCGAACCTATTTGAACCATTTCCCCGCCGGCACTCGGAAGGCAATCTTGGGCAAAGCATTTTATCAAATCACCTCATTTTTGGGGGAAACACGTGATTAAGGCGGATTAAGGCGTCCCTATACATACCAGTTGCGTTGCTCTTGGCAGTATGGGTTCGAGACACTTCTGGGGTGTGAGTTTTCAGTTGCATATAGTGCTGGGGACCATTCAGGCTTGTTCGCATTTGTGTTCCTCACGTGTTGCCCCCAAAAAATGAGGTGATTTGATAAAATGCTATGCCCAAGATTACCATCCGAGTGCCGGCGGGGAAGTGGTTCAAATAGCTTCGGCTATCACTTCCTTATGTCCGGTCGTGATGGTCAAGCGGATTAAGGCGTCCCTGTACATACCAGTTGCGTTGCTCCTTGCAGTATGAGTTCGAGACACTTCTGGGGTGTGAGTTTTCAGTTGCATATAGTCCTGGGGACCATTCAGGCTTGTTCGCATTTGTGTTCCTCACGTGTTGCCCCCAAAAATGAGTTGATTTGATAAAATGCTATGCCCAAGATTACCATCCGAGTGCCGGCGGGGAAGTGGTTCAAATAGCTTCGGCTATCACTTTCTTATGTCCGGTCGTGATGGTCAAGTGGATTAAGGCGTCCCTGTACATACCAGTTGCGTTGCTCCTGGCAGTATGGGTTCGAGACACTTCTGGAGTGTGAGTTTTCAGTTGCATATAGTCCTGGGGACCATTCAGGCTTGTTCGCATTTGTGTTCCTCACGTGTTGCCCCCCAAAAATGAGGTGATTTGATAAAATGCTATGCCCAAGGTTACCATCCGAGTGCTGGCGGGGAAGTGGTTCAAATAGCTTCGGCAATCACTTCCTTATGTCCGGTCGTGATGGTCAAGCGGATTAAGGCGTCCCTGTACATACCAGTTGCGTTGCTCCTGGCAGTATGGGTTCGAGACACTTCTGGGGTGTGAGTTTTCAGTTGTATATAGTCCTGGGGACCATTCAGGCTTGTTCGCATTTGTGTTCCTCACGTATTGCCCCCCAGAAAATGAGGTGATTTGATAAAATGCTATGCGCAAGATTACCATCCGAGTGCCGGCAGGGAAGTGGTTCAAATAGCTTCGGCTATCACTTCCTTTTGTCCGTTCGTGATGGTCAAGCGGATTAAGGCGTCCCTGTACATACCAGTTGCGTTGCTCCTGGCAGTATGGGTTCGAGACACTTCTCGGGTGTGAGTTTTCAGTTGCATATAGTCCTGGGGACCATTCAGGCTGGTTCGCATTTGTGTTCCTCACGTGTTGCCCCCCAAAAATGAGGTGATTTGATAAAATGCTATGCCCAAGATTACCATCCGAGTGCCGGCGGGGAAGTGGTTCAAATAGCTTCGGCTATCACTTCCTTATGTCCGGTCGTGATGGTCAAGCGGATTAAGGCGTCCCTGTACATACCAGTTGCGTTGCTCCTGGCAGTATGGGTTCGAGACACTTCTGGGGTGTGAGTTTTCAGTTGCATATAGTCCTGGGGACCATTCAGGCTGGTTCGCATTTGTGTTCCTCACGTGTTGCCCCCAAAAATGAGGTGATTTGATAAAATGCTATGCCCAAGATTACCATCCGAGTGCCGGCAGGGAAGTGGTTCAAATAGCTTCGGCTATCACTTCCTTTTGTCCGGTCGTGATGGTCAAGCAGATTAAGGCGTCCCTGTACATACCAGTTGCGTTGCTCCTGGCAGTATGGGTTCGAGACACTTCTGGGTGTGAGTTTTCAGTTGCATATAGTCCTGGGGACCATTCAGGCTTGTTCGCATTTGTGTTCCTCACGTGTTGCCCCCCAAAATGAGGTGATTTGATAAAATGCTATGCCCAAGATTACCATCCGAGTGCCGGCGGGAAGTGGTTCATATAGCCTCGGCTATCACTTCCTTATGTCCGGTCGAGATGGTCAAGTGGATTAAGGCGTCCCTGTACATACCAGTTGCGTTGCTCCTGGGAGTATGGGTTCGAGTCACTTCTGGGGTGTGAGTTTTCAGTTATATATATATATATATATATATATATATATATATATATATATATATATATATATGCAAACAAGCCTGAATGGTCCCCAGGACTAGATACAACTGAAAACTCACACCCCAGAAGTGACTCGAACCCATACTGCCAGGAGCAACGCAACTGGTATGTACAGGGACGCCTTAATCCGCTTGACCATCACGACCGGACATAAGGAAGTGATAGCCGGAGCTATATGAACCACTTCCCCGCCGGCACTCGGATGGTAATCTTGGGCATAGCATTTTATCAAATCACCTCATTTTTGGGGCAACACGTGAGGAACACAAATGCAAACAAGCTTGAATGGTCCCCAGGACTAGATACAACTGAAAACTCACACCCCAGAAGTGACTCGAACCCATACTGCCAGGAGCAACGCAACTGGTATGTACAGGGACGCCTTAATCCGCTTGACCATCACGACCGGACATAAGGAAGTGATCGCCGGAGCTATATGAACCACTTCCCCGCCGGCACTCGGATGGTAATCTTGGGCATAGCATTTTATCAAATCACCTCATTTTTTGGGGCAACACGTGAGGAACACAAATGCAAACAAGCCTGAATGGTCCCCAGGACTAGATACAACTGAAAACTCACACCCCCAGAAGTGACTCGAACCCATACTGCCAGGAGCAACGCAACTGGTATGTACAGGGACGCCTTAATCCGCTTGACCATCACGACCGGACATAAGGAAGTGATAGCCGGAGCTATATGAACCACTTCCCCGCCGGCACTCGGATGGTAATCTTGGGCATAGCATTTTATCAAATCACCTCATTTTTTGGGCAACACGTGAGGAACACAAATGCAAACAAGCCTGAATGGTCCCCAGGACTAGATACAACTGAAAACTCACACCCCAGAAGTGACTCGAACCCATACTGCCAGGAGCAACGCAACTGGTATGTACAGGGACGCCTTAATCCGCTTGACCATCACGACCGGACATAAGGAAGTGATAGCCGGAGCTATATGAACCACTTCCCGCCGGCACTCGGATGGTAATCTTGGGCATAGCATTTTATCAAATCACCTCATTTTTTGGGGCAACACGTGAGGAACACAAATGCAAACAAGCCTGAATGGTCCCCAGGACTAGATACAACTGAAAACTCACACCCCAGAAGTGACTTGTTTGCATTTGTGTTCCTCACGTGTTGCCCCAAAAAATGAGGTGATTTGATAAAATGCTATGCCCAAGATTACCATCCGAGTGCCGGCGGGGAAGTGGTTCATATAGCTCCGGCTATCACTTCCTTATGTCCGGTCGTGATGGTCAAGCGGATTAAGGCGTCCCTGTACATACCAGTTGCGTTGCTCCTGGCAGTATGGGTTCGAGTCACTTCTGGGGTGTGAGTTTTCAGTTGTATCTAGTCCTGGGGACCATTCAGGCTTGTTTGCATTTGTGTTCCTCACGTGTTGCCCCAAAAAATGAGGTGATTTGATAAAATGCTATGCCCAAGATTACCATCCGAGTGCCGGCGGGGAAGTGGTTCATATAGCTCCGGCTATCACTTCCTTATGTCCGGTCGTGATGGTCAAGCGGATTAAGGCGTCCCTGTACATACCAGTTGCGTTGCTCCTGGCAGTATGGGTTCGAGTCACTTCTGGGGTGTGAGTTTTCAGTTGTATCTAGTCCTGGGGACCATTCAGGCTTGTTTGCATTTGTGTTCCTCACGTGTTGCCCCAAAAAATGAGGTGATTTGATAAAATGCTATGCCCAAGATTACCATCCGAGTGCCGGCGGGGAAGTGGTTCATATAGCTCCGGCTATCACTTCCTTATGTCCGGTCGTGATGGTCAAGCGGATTAAGGCGTCCCTGTACATACCAGTTGCGTTGCTCCTGGCAGTATGGGTTCGAGTCACTTCTGGGGTGTGAGTTTTCAGTTGTATCTAGTCCTGGGGACCATTCAGGCTTGTTTGCATTTGTGTTCCTCACGTGTTGCCCCAAAAAATGAGGTGATTTGATAAAATGCTATGCCCAAGATTACCATCCGAGTGCCGGCGGGGAAGTGGTTCATATAGCTCCGGCTATCACTTCCTTATGTCCGGTCGTGATGGTCAAGCGGATTAAGGCGTCCCTGTACATACCAGTTGCGTTGCTCCTGGCAGTATGGGTTCGAGTCACTTCTGGGGTGTGAGTTTTCAGTTGTATCTAGTCCTGGGGACCATTCAGGCTTGTTTGCATATATATATATATATATATATATATATATATATATATATATATATATATATATATATATATATATATAACTGAAAACTCACACCCCGGAAGTGACTCGAACCCATACTCCCAGGAGCAACGCAACTGGTATGTACAGGGACGCCTTAATCCACTTGACCATCTCGACCGGACATAAGGAAGTGATAGCCGAGGCTATATGAACCACTTCCCCGCCGGCACTCAGATGGTAATCTTGGGCATAGCATTTTATCAAATCACCTCATTTTTTTGGGCAACACATGACTTCTTGATGTGTAGTGCCTCGCGGATGTCAAGCCGCCTGCTGTCGCTGTATCTATCAATGATTTCTGTGTTGTTTGCTAAGATTTCTTTGGTCATGGTTTGGTTGTGGGAAGAGAATATATGTTCCTTAATGGAGCCCTGTTGCTTATGCATCGTTAAACGATGCATAAGCAACAGGGCAGCAACAGGGCTCATTACCCGTTGGCCAGAGTGTAGGCCGTGCAATCATAAAATACTGGTTGGGCACCAGCTTGGGCCTCTAGAACCTCCCGGTGAATTCAGTGGAGTTCCAGGCTGTCCAGGTTTTGTCCTATCGTTGCTGTATGAGTTGAGGCAGGTGTCTAGGGATCAGATAAACGCCAGTTCAAGTCAACTCATTGCCCCAAATTTATTTTCTCATTTGTATATCAAACCATTGTGATTTCTTATGTATGTATATGTAGAGAGAAAGACACGGTACCTTGTGCACTGAACGACCCAGTGCTGACCACTGACCAAAATTTTTTCAACGTTTTTTTTTTTTTAATTAACACATTTAGGTACATCTGCATTCGTGCAGCTACCCTAAACTATATAAAGGGAAGTACAGTGTGTCAGAATGCTAGCTACGTGGTACTAAAAATCCCCATCACACAGGATGGTTAGTCATACAAAGGCATGGGATACGTAGCCTGTACTGGCAGACTCTGGGTGCATTATGAGGATATCATGAACACCAGAGTGAGTAAGGTAGCATTGATACTAAAAGTCCTCATCATGCAAGATGGTTAGTCATACAGGGCCACACGTTCAGTAGCCTACACTGGCAAATTTTGTGTGCACTATGAGGATATCTTCAAGAACACGAGAGTGAATAAAGTAATTGCAAAGCTCCAGGTACCTCGTGCTAACGGGACTGAATGGTCTAATAACTGGGCATTCGTTGATCATGCCCCAGTTCCTGCTCACAGAGTTTGCGCCTGGAGTGCTCAGGATTGGGAGATCCGTCACCTGTAGCCACCTGCCACAGGTAACTGTAACCCAACCTGATCCTGGCAATCACTGTGTCGCACAGTTTGGTGGACGTTTTGTGCTGCACATAAATATAGGTTTCAGATCTGAACCAATCATAGCTTTTAATATTGGTGATTTCAGGTCGTTGGGAGTCATTAATTTCTTTCCTATCAGACCTGAGTGTTTGAAACAATATAGTTTTGAGAACAGAAATGGGAATATCTAGATCTAATTCAACTTTTCCTTTGTTACACGCTAATTCGGCTGCAATGTGATAGGTTATATATATATTTATATATATATATATATATAAGTGTGATGGTATCCATACAAAGGAGATTCGAAACCCTTTACTCTGTTCAGTAATTAGGTCATTTGTAATTGGTAGTATGAGAGTCTTGCTGTTGATCTTCAAGGAGAAGTTTTGTGCAATGGGAGGGTCTAAGTGCGGAAGTTCTACGGAAGAGACCCGCCTCGATTCATGTCCATCATTTACATTTAGATCGCCTTTAGATATGCCTTCCTTTTAATGGTAGAAATGCGGTCGACCATGACCCACCTATGTTTTTATATCACAAATTATCCTGTGGAGTTAGGTGAGACTAGCCACAAGCTTCTGGTCTCTAATCTTGGACAGAGACGAACTTTCTCTCCTATATAGATATAGATATGTTCAGCACCATACAGCTCATCCACAATGTATAAGGCTAGCAATAATTTCTTGATTTAATCCTCACAGACGTTTTTAATCTCAATACCCGGTAAGTCATTCAGAGAACTTCTTACCGCGCAAGATAAAAGTAACATGTTGGAGGGCTGAGAGTAAACGGAGCGGGAAACACTGATGCAGCTGCAGGCCGCTTAAAGCACACTTTAAAAATGTATTAAAACGAGTGTCCTGAATTACTTAGAATCTCAGCTGTTTGGCCAGGACCGCCCCACCGCTACTGCACGCTCGGGGACACGTCTCGGGGTCTTATAGTCGCTGTTTTAATTTCATAATGTTAGGGAGGAGAGAGGGAAGCAGGATGGGAGCAGAAGTGGATGGTGGGTGGTTGATGGAAGGTTAACAGGAGAGGAGTGGCTGAGGGAAAGGTGGATGAGTCTAGGGTTCAGGAAAAGGAAAATGTATTGTGGAGGGGGATAAGTGTAGGGTAAGGGGGAAGGAGAGGTTATGTTGGAAGTAGTTAATGAATAGAGATAGGAGAGGGTAGGGAGGAAATGGGTATGATCTAGGTAAGGTTAATGGCAAGAATAAGGCAGGGTGGGTAAACTTAGAGTAATAAGGTAGGAAAGAGTAGGGAGGCAGCCTATAAGGAAAGTGGCTGAGAAGTTGAAAGTGGGGTTGAGATAGGAAAAAGAGAGGAATGGGAATTACGAAATGGGATTGAGTGATGTAAGTCGGTGATGGAACGGGAAAAAGGGAAGGATACAGGACAGTTTCTAAGTAAAGGTTGAGGTCGTGTGAAGTAGGAAGCACCACAGTCTAGGAGTGATGGTTTAAGTAATGTAGTGTAAACATCACACTTGAATGTGCCTGTTGTATATTTCACATTTTCAGACATATAAAGAAAGTTTACACAGTTTACACACATTAGACAGTTTTCTGAATGGAATATAATTATGTCAGCACCAAAGGTAACCTTTCCCAGGCTATTCTCGTCCCAGCTTTAGCTGCTCCCAAAGACGCAGTCATAATTCTTTCCCCTACTGAGAGATCAGATATATTAGTGGTATGTGAATTGTTAGTCATGGAAGGTTAGGTGTTCAGCCACTAGAGGCCATTATTACCTGCCTGTCCTTATCCTCCCCGAGGATAAGTGCTCACTATTACCTGTGGTAATTATATGAATATTTGATTTATAGATCTGACAATCAATGGAGTAGATGAATACTTTATATGGTGTCATGATAAAGGTTTTTCTAATAAATTTGTGTTACGTTGGTTTAGGCAGTGTTTACATTAAAGAGTGAAAATGAATGAATCGTTACTCGTTTCAGAATATGGGACTGAATCAGAGAGACAACAGTAAAAAATGGGGATTAAAGAAATGTTTTGATTTACATTATCAATACTCCAGCTCATTGTTTTGAGCGAGGAATAATTATTTGTTTGAAAACATCCTCAGGATATACTTGTCTAAGCTTCGGCTTTCCTAATGACACATTTATGTACTCTATATCCAAAATCTATATTCTCTTAAATTCAAATTAATATTAATATATATATATATATTATATATATATATATATATATATATATATATATATATATATATATATTACTCTATATATATATATATGATATATATATATATAATATATATATATATATTGTTATAATATATATATATATATAATATATTATATATATATATATATATGATATAATATCTATATATATATATATATATATATATATATGCAAACAAGCCTGAATGGTCCCCAGGACTATTTGCAACTGAAACTCACACCCCAGAAGTGTCTCTCGACCCATACTGCCAGGAGCAACGCAACTGGTATGTACAGGGACGCCTTAATCCGCTTGACCATCACGACCGGACAAAAGGAAGTGATAGCCAAGCTATTTGAACCACTTCCCTGCCGGCACTCGGATGGTAATCTTGGCATAGCATTTTATCAAATCACCTCATTTTCTGGGGGCAACACGTGAGGAACACAAATGCGAACAAGCCTGAATGGTCCCCAGGACTATATGCAACTGAAAACTCACACCCCAGAAGTGACTCGAACCCACACTGCCAGGAGCAACGCAACTGGTATGTACAGGGACGCCTTAATCCGCTTGACCATCACGACCGGACATAAGGAAGTGATAGCCGAAGCTATTTGAACCACTTCCCCGCCGCACTCGGATGGTACTTGGGCATAGCATTTTATCAAATCACCTCATTTTTGGGGGCAACACGTGAGGAACACAAATGCGAACAAGCCTGAATGGTCCCCAGGACTATATGCAACTGAAAACTCACACCCCAGAAGTGACTCGAACCCATACTGCCAGGAGCAACGCAACTGGTATGTACAGGGACGCCTTAATCCGCTTGACCATCACGACCGGACATAAGGAAGTGATAGCCGAAGCTATTTGAACCACTTCCCCTGCCGGCACTCGGATGGTAATCTTGGGCATAGCATTTTATCAAATCACTCACTCATTTTTGGGGGCAACACGTGAGGAACACAAATGCGAACAAGCCTGAATGGTCCCCAGGACTATATGCAACTGAAAACTCACACCCACAGAAGTGACTCGAACCCATACTGCCAGGAGTAACGCAACTGGTATGTACAGGGACGCCTTAATCCGCTTGACCATCACGACCGGACAAAGGAAGTGATAGCCGAAGCTATTTGAACCACTTCCCGCCGGCACTCGGATGGTAATCTTGGGCATAGCATTTTATCAAATCACCTCATTTTTGGGGGCAACACGTGAGGAACACAAATGCGAACAAGCCTGAATGGTCCCCAGGACTATATGCAACTGAAAACTCACACCCCAGAAGTGACTCGAACCCATACTGCCAGGAGCAACGCAACTGGTATGTACAGGGACGCCTTAATCCGCTTGACCATCACGACCGGACATAAGGAAGTGATAGCCGAAGCTATTTGAACCACTTCCCCGCCGGCACTCGGATGGTAATCTTGGGCATAGCATTTTATCAAATCACCTCATTTTTGGGGGCAACACGTGAGGAACACAAATGCGAACAAGCCTGAATGGTCCCCAGGACTATATGCAACTGAAAACTCACACCCAGAAGTGACTCGAACCCATACTGCCAGGAGCAACGCAACTGGTATGTACAGGGACGCCTTAATCCGCTTGACCATCACGACCGGACAAAAGGAAGTGATAGCCGAAGCTATTTGAACCACTTCCCCGCCGGCACTCGGATGGTAATCTTGGGCATAGCATTTTATCAAATCACCTCATTTTTGGGGGCAACACGTGAGGAACACAAATGCGAACAAGCCTGAATGGTCCCCAGGACTATATACAACTGAAAACTCACACCCCAGAAGTGACTCGAACCCATACTGCCAGGAGCAACGCAACTGGTATGTACAGGGACGCCTTAATCCGCTTGACCATCACGACCGGACATAAGGAAGTGATAGCCGAAGCTATTTGAACCACTTCCCGCCGGCACTCGGATGGTAATCTTGGGCATAGCATTTTATCAAATCACCTCATTTTTGGGGGGCAACACGTGAGGAACACAAATGCGAACAAGCCTGAATGGTCCCCAGGACTATATGCAACTGAAAACTCACACCCCAGAAGTGACTCGAACCCATACTGCCAGGAGCAACGCAACTGGTATGTACAGGGACGCCTTAATCCACTTGACCATCACGACCGGACATAAGGAAGTGATAGCCGAAGCTATTTGAACCACTTCCCCGCCGGCACTCGGATGGTAATCTTGGGCATAGCATTTTATCAAATCACCTCATTTTTGGGGGCAACACGTGAGGAACACAAATGCGAACAAGCCTGAATGGTCCCCAGGACTATATGCAACTGAAAACTCACACCCCAGAAGTGACTCGAACCCATACTGCCAGGAGCAACGCAACTGGTATGTACAGGGACGCCTTAATCCGCTTGACCATCACGACCGGACATAAGGAAGTGATAGCCGAAGCTATTTGAACCACTTCCCCGCCGGCACTCGGATGGTAATCTTGGGCATAGCATTTTATCAAATCACCTCATTTTTTGGGGCAACACGTGAGGAACACAAATGCGAACAAGCCTGAATGGTCCCCAGCACTATATGCAACTGAAAACTCACACCCCAGAAGTGTCTCGAACCCATACTGCCAAGAGCAACGCAACTGGTATGTATAGGGACGCCTTAATCCGCCTTAATCACGTGTTTCCCCCAAAAATGAGGTGATTTGATAAAATGCTTTGCCCAAGATTGCCTTCCGAGTGCCGGCGGGGAAATGGTTCAAATAGGTTCGGCTATCACTTCCTTATGTCCAGTCGTGATGGTCAAGCGGATTCTTGAGTCTTGCCTGCCAGACAAAAAGGAACTCCTTTCCCGCCTGTCTTCTCTATCTTCTTCTTAACAAGGTCGCCAGCTGGGTTATTATATCTGCACCTCAGCGATGCAGTTCAGTGTGTGTATTATATATTGTTTGTTGCCAGAGTGTTGCTACTGCCATAGATCTGCTACCGAACTGTCAGCCCAGGGTACTCTCCCATGAAGGTCTGTGTGGCTTTACCTCTCTGTAGCCACTACGTTACTAGTTGCCACCATTCAGGCACTGATACTGATCGGATGGCTAAGTGTACACTTTTATATAAGTCTGTGCTGTTTTACCACTCTCCAGGCAATAAGAACTTCTATAGAGAACGTGGTGTTCCCTAGGTGGAACTATGGTAACCTTCGTGTATGCTCATAGAGAAATATTATAATGGAGGCACACTTAAACACAATGATAAAATGTGTGAATTTACTGACACGAATTACATGATCACACATACAATCACAAGCAATACATGAATATGAAAATAAGGATAATAAATCTGGAGATCGTCAGCAACTTTCTTCCACGACCTCCAACACTCCTTCAACTGGCAGAAAAGACAGGAGTCACACACTCTCACAGAAGGGCCTCTTCACCACGTTGGCCCTGTTCTTCACTGTCCTGCCGTCCACACACACTGTCCTCTCTGACAGTCCTGGACACAAGCTGCCCTGCAGCCTATTCTACTACTAAAGTATTAATGTCATATTGCCACATACATAAGTAATATTGTGGCCTATCTAGCTTACTCACACAAAGGGTAATGGGAGGAAAATTTCTACCTTTACATTCCTGGCTCACGACGCCTGTCCCTCGATGGTGTGAGGTTCCCACGCTTCCTGAGTCGATCCTTGACGACCCAGGAACGTTCCACAGGTCCTCAGGTATCATGAAGCCTTCGCATCGTCGCCGTTCCAATCCCTGAGATTCAGCTATCCCAATCCTGGTTCAGCAATGGGCGCTGAGCTAATCACTATATTCACACACTCTCGTCCCTTCCACAAGGCGTTGCTCCTTGTCCTAGGAATGGTGTCGTCCCTCCAAGCCCTCAGTGGATGTGACCCGTCACAGCTAGGCCTGCCGCCACACCTTCCAGGCCCTCAACGTCCAGCGTCGCCGCCGATAATTTCCAAGTTTGGCACTCCTTTGCTCAATGACTTGGCTCCTTTTTTGCTTCCCGAAGTGCGGGTCTCCATATATAAGGTAGGCTGCAATGGCTAGCTCTAATCCACTGAGAAGGCCTGTAGAGCCTCCAATCCTTGAGAGCTGACCAAGGTGCGTCCTCTCGCCTCCACAGTCAGGTCAACTCTGACGTTGGCGGCGCCGCCCGGGGCACTTGGTGACGGTACAGCGAGCTCTGATTGGACGCCCGTGACCCAAGCCACCCAATCC
>WNGS01096763.1:6890-19026 GCA_020271785.1 Procambarus virginalis
GGAGATTGCTACACCCAGAAGTCTGACTACATCATATCAGACGCCCTCTCCAGCATCAATGAGGTAGAGCCTGCTCCACCTCCCACTCTACCTCCCGAGAACGTGACTTCACCAGAACCGCAGGCTTCGGGGGAGAGTTGTGACGATAATCTCTTCTCAGAGATTGAGCCTGCACTTTCTTATTATCATCACGTTCCCAGATACATTGAAGATACGTTTTACAGTGGCTTAAACGTATATCAAGACCAGCCACGCACCTGCAAACTCCCCCCCCTCCCCCCATTCCTGCACACCTGGTCGCCGTGCCAACCCGCCAACTGCTACTCCCAGTCTGGAACTACGACTTGCCGGCCGTCCTGCATTCTCATTGGCCGTTCGAGAACACGCCACTTCAGTCCTTCTCCAACCACGTCCAAGCCAAGGCAACGTCGGGGTCGACTGGCAGCACTACAGTCAGAATATCTTGTGCTCTTAAGCTACGAACACCTAGTTGACTCACCTCGTTTGATCAAATAGTGGTTTATAGCTAGCGCGTATATTCCCAGCACCATTTCTTTATTTTCATTATTGTATGTCCTCCATGTCCCATTGTTCACTTAAATTCATTCTTTTTTATGTTATTTTTCACTTGTACTTGCACTTTGATCAGCCAAGGAATTGTCTTTATTTTACTTTGTTTTCTAGAATAATTAAATTAATTGTTTATCTGTGTTTATTGTGTTTTACCTTACCTTACCACAGATTATTCAGACAAACAGTCATTCTCTTTATTTTCTTTTTTGTTGTTGTTGATACATATATGTGGCCTGGCATTGACATCTGCCATTGTAAGACTGCAGAACCCATTCCAACACGTGACCGTCACACCAACTTCCATCCATGTCCCCTCGTTCTGTTACTATTCCGTGTGAACATTTCGTCTATGTCCACTCTGTCAATCCCTCTGAGTATTTTATACGTTCCTATCATGTCCCCCTCTCCCTTCTTCTTTCTAGTGTCGTAAGGCACAGTTCCCTCAGGCGCTCCTCATACCCCATCCCTCGTAGCTCTGGGACGAGTCTCGTTGCAAACCTCTGAACCTTTTCCAGTTTCATTATATGCTTCTTCAGATGGGGACTCCATGATGAGGAGGCATACTCTAAGACTGGCCTCACGTAGGCAGTGTAAGTGCCCTAAATGCCTCCTTACTTAGGTTTCTGAATGATGTTCTAACTTTTGCTAGTGTAGAGTACGCTGCTGTCGTTATCCTATTTTATGTGCCTCAGGAGATAGATTAGGTGTTACGTCCACACCCAGGTCTCTTCGCGCGTCGTCACAGGTAGGCTGTTCCCCTTCATTGTGTACTGTCCCTTTGGTCTCCTATCTCCTAGTCCCATTTCCATAACTTTACATTTGCTCGTGTTGAATTCCAGTAGCCATTCTCTGACCATCTCTGCAACCTGTTCAGGTCCTCTTGGAGGATTCTGCAATCCTCATCTGTCACAACTCTTCTCATCAACTTTGCGTCATCCGCAAACATCGACATGTAGGACTCTACACCCGTAAACATGTCGTTAACATATACAAGAAATAGAATTGGTCCCAGCACCGATCCTTGTGGTACTCCACTTGTTACTGTTCGCAGTCCGACTTCTCGCCCTTACCGTAACTCTTTGGCTCCTTCCTGTTAGGTAGTTCCTTATCCATGCTAGGACCTTTCCCCACCCCCGCCTGCCTCTCGAGTTTGAACAGCAGTCTCATGTGCGGTACTGTATCAAAGGCTTTTTGGCAGTCCAGAAATATGCAGTCTGCCAAACCATCTCTGTCCTGTCTTATCCTCGTTATTTTATCATAGAATTCCAGAAGGTTTGTTAGGCACGATTTCCCTGTCCAGAACCCATGTTGATGTTTGTTCACAAACCTAACGTTCTCCAGGTGTGCAACCAGTCGTAGCCTAATTATTCTTTCCAGTATTTTACAGGGGATGCTTGTCAGTGATACAGGTCTATAGTTAAGTGCCTCCTCCCTATCGCCTTTCTTGAAGATCGGCACGACATTTGCCTTCTTCCAGCAACTGGGCAATTCTCCCGACATAAGTGACTCATTAAAGATCATTGCAGAGGCACGCTGAGGGCCTGCGCTGCTTCTTTAGTATCCACGGTGATACTTTGTCTGGTCCTACTGCTTTAGATGCATCTAGAGTTGTCAACTGTTTCATTACCTCCTCTGCTGTCACCTCTATATCTGATAGTCTTTCATCTAGGGTAACCCCTTCCAACAATGGGAGCTGCTCAGGCTCGGTAGTGAACACTCCATGGAAACTCTCATTCAGTGCCTCACAGATTTCCTTGTCACTTTCAGTATATGCCCCTCTGCCTTCCTTAGTTTTGTCACTTGGTCGTTCACCGACATTCTTATATGACTGTGTAGTAGCTTAGGTTGTTTTTTCGCTTTGATTGCAATATCGTTCTCATAGTCCCTTTCCGATGTTCGTCTTATGTTAATGTAATCGTTCCTAGCTCTGTTGCATCTGATCCTGTTGTCCTCTGTCCTTTGTCTTCTGTACTTCCTCCACTCCCGCCTGCTGGCCATTTTTGCTTCCTGACACTGTCTATTAAACCATGGGTTATTATATTCCTTCTTATTTTTTCCCTTTACTGTTGGTATAAATCTCTTCGGCCTCTTGGCATTTCTGTATGACTAGGTCCATCATATCTTGGACTGTTTTCCTCTAATTTCTTCCTCCCACTGCACTTCTCCAGATAGTCCCTTATCCTCTATAGTCCCCTTTCCTGTAGTCAACTCTCCTTTCCCAGATCTCTTGTCCCATGGTCACAGTTTGAATTCCATCATGTAGTCAAAGACTAGGACACAATGGTCACTGGCCCCTAGAGGTATTTCATGCTCCAAATTCTCGATATCTTCTACGTTCTGGGTGAAAATCAGGTCTAATAGGCTCGGTGCATCTCCTCCTCTTTCCCTTGTGTCTTCCTTCACATGCTGTGTTAGGAAATTCCTGTCTATAACATCTACTAATATTGCTCCTCATGTTTCGTCCCCTCCATGGGGATTCCTTGATTCCCAATTTATCTCTCCATGATTTAGGTCCCCCATGATCAGCAGCTTCGCTCTCATTCTGTGGGCTAGTGTTGCTGCCTTCTGCAGTTCATCAATGCATGCCTTGTTGTTGTCATCATACTCCTTCCTGGGTCTTCTACTGTTTGGTGGGGGATTGTAGATTACCAAAATCACAATCTTCCTCCCATCTACTGTCAGAGTTCCATGTATGAAGCTTGTGCTCTCATTGGTAACCCGATTTCCCAGGTCTTCAAACTTCCATTTCCGCTTTATTAGGAGTGCCACTCCCCTCCCTGTCTCTGTGTCCTCTCTTTTCTTATCACCTGGTACCCTTCAGATGATAAGAAATAGAGGACACAAAGACAGGGAGGGGAAGTGGCACTCCTAATAAAGCGGAAATGGAAGCTTGAAGACCTGGGAAATGTGTATGTGTGTGTGTGGTGTGTGTGTGTGTGTGTGTGTGTGTGTGTGTGTGTGTGTGTGTGTGTGTGTGTGTGTGTGTGGTGTGTGTGTGTGTGTGTGTTGTGTGTGTACTCACCTATTTGTACTCACCTATTTGTGCTTGCGGGGGTTGAGTTTTGGCTCTTTGGTCCCGCCTTCAACTGTCAATCAACTGGTGTACAGATTCCTGAGCTACTGGGCTCTATCATATCTACACTTGAAACTGTGTATGGAGTCAGCCTCCACCACATCACTGCCTAATGCATTCCATCCGTTAACTACTCTGACACTGAAAAAGTTCTTCTAACGTCTCTGTGGCTCATGTGGGTACTCAGTTTCCACCTGTGTCCCCTTGTTCGCGTCCCCCGTGTTGAATAGTGTGTGTGTGTATGTGTGTGTGTGTGTGTGTGTGTGTGTTGTGTGTGTGTGTGTGTGTGTGTGTGTGTGTGTGTGTGTGTGTGTGTGTGTGTGTGTGTTGTGTGTTGTGCGTGCGCGCGTACGTATGTGTCTCACCTAATTGTGCTTGCGGGGATTGAGCTCTGGCTCTTTGGTCCCGCTTCTCAACTGTCAATCAACTGGTGTACAGGTTCCTGAGCCTACTGGGCTCTATCATATCTACATTTAAAACTGTGTATGGAGTCAGCCTCCACCACATCACCGCCTAATGCATTCCTTCGTTAATACTCTGACACTGAAAAAGGTCTTTCTAACGTCCCTGTGGCTCATTTGGGTACTTAGTTTCCACCTGTGTCCTCTTGTTCACATCCCACCCGTGTTAAACAGTTTATCTTTATCTACCCTGCCAATTCCTCTGAGAATTTTGTAGGTATTGATCATGTCTCCCCTTACTCTTCTGTCCTCTAGTGTCGTAAGGCGCATTTCGCAGCCTTTCTTCGTAACTCATGCCTCTTAGTTCTGGGACTAGCCTAGTGGCATATATCTGAACTTTTTCATGCTTCGTCTTGTGCTAGACAAGAATGAGCTCCATGCTGGAGCCGCATACTCCAGGATTGGTCTTACATATGTGGTATACAAGGTTCTGAATGATTCCATACACAGGTTCCTAAAGCAGGTCTGATGTTAGCCAGCCTCGCATATGCCGCAGATGTTATTCTTTTGATGTGGGCTTCAGGAGACAGGGTTTGTGTGATATCAACTCTTAGATCCTCTTCTCTGTCCGTTTCATGAAGGACTTCATCTCCCATTCTGTATCCTGTGTCTGCCTCCTGTTCCACTGCCTGGTTTCATTACCTTACATTTACTCGGGTTGAACTTTAGTAGCCATTTGTTGGATCATTCATGCAGTCTGTCTGGGTGATCTTGTAGCCTCATACTGTCTTCCTCCGTCTTAATCCTCCTCATAATTTTTTGCATCATCGGCAAACAATGAGAGGAATGATTCTATACCATCTGGAGATCATTTACATATGTAAGAAACAGTATGGGTCCAAGACTGAACCCTGCAGGACCCCACTGGTGACGTCTTGCCAATCTGAGACGTCACCCCGCACAGTGACTCGCTGCCTTCTGTTACTTAGGTACTCCCTTATCCAATGGAGTACCTGCCCTTTCACTCCTGCCTGCATCTTCAGCTTTCGCACTAGTCTCTGGTGTGGTACTGTGTCAACGGCTTTCTGGCAATCCAAAAATATGCAGTCTGCCCACGCCTCTCTTTCTTGTCTGATTCTTGTTGCCTGATCCTAGAATTCAATTAATCCTGTGAGGCATGACTTGCCATCCCTGAAACCATGTTGGTGTTGTGACACAAAGTTCCTTCGTTCCAGATGTTCGACTAGCTTTTTTCACACAATTTTCTCCATTAGTTTGCATGGTATGCAAGTTAGGGACACTGGCCTGTAGTTCAGTGCCTCATGTCTATTCCCCTTCTTGTATATCGGGACTATGTTTGCCGCCTTCCATATTTCTGGCAGTTCACCTGTTACCAGTGATTTGTTATACACCATGTAGAGTGGCAGGCACAGTGCTTCTGCTCCTTTCTTTAGTATCCATGGAGATATTCCATCCGGGCCTATTGCCTTTGTCACATCCAACTCTAGCAAAAGCTTCCTTACATCTCTACTGGTAATCTCAAATTCCTATAGTGGTGCCTGGTTAATTATTCCTTCTCTTATCTCTGGAACTTCTTCTTGCTCTAATGTGAAGACTTTCTGGAATTTCATATTGAGTTCCTCACACACTTCTTGGTCGTTTGTAGTGAATCTGTCTGCTTTTATCCTCAGTTTCATTACCTGTTCCTTCACTCTTGTCTTTCTCCTGATGTGGCTGTGCAGCAATTTGGGTTGGGTCTTAGCCTTGCTTGCTATGCCGTTTTCATATTGCACTTCTGCCTTTCTTCTCACCCTGACGTATTCATTCCTGGCTCTCTGGTAACCTTCTCTGCTCTCATGTGTCCTGTTATTTCTATAGTTTCTCCATGCTCTTTTGCTTTGTTGTTTAGCTAGCTTACATCTCTGATTAAACCATGGGTTTCTCATCTGCATTTCATTTTTTACCTTCCGTGCCAGGATAAACTTTTCTGCTGCCTCCTTGCACTTCTGTGTGATGTATTCCACCTTGTCTTGAGCCGTCTTTCCCCTTCGCTCTGATTCCCATGATATATCCGTTAGGAATTTTCTTATCTTCTTGTAATTTCCCATACAGAATGCTAGTCTTCTGCTTTCAGTTCCCTTTCTCGAGTACTCTAGCCCTTCTTCGACCAGATACTCGAACGTCAGTACACTGTGATCGCTCATTCCTACTGGGGCCTCAAAGACAATTTCCCTTATGTCGGAGTCATTCGGAGTGAAGACTAAGTCGAGTCTCGCTGGTTCATCGTTTCCTGTGTTTGAAGTCCCCCATGTTGAGCAGATGGGATCAATTTCTACAGGCAGCAGAGGCTGCCCTCTCAATTATGTTATTAACAGTCATGTTGTTTCTGGCATACTCTTGCCTGGGTCGTCTGCCATTTGGTGGAGGGTTATATAACACTGCTACTACTACTCTAGGTCTTCCCATCGTCATGGTGCCCGTTATATAGTCTCTAAACCCTTCACAGCCCAGGATAACCATCTCCTTGAAACTCCATTCCTTTCTCATGAGTAGGGCCACTCCGCCTCCTCCCCTACCCTCCCTCTTTTTTCTTATTAGAGTGTAATCCTGGGGGAACACCGCATTTGTTATGATTCCTGAGAGTTTTTTTCCGTGATTCCAATTACATCTGGGTTTACGTCTTGTGCTCTTTCCCTAAATTCACTCACCTTGCTTGTAATCCCATCTATGTTCGTATACATCACCTTGAAGCTGACTCTTTTCTGTCCATCCACGGGATGGGAGGGGGCGGAGATGTCACTTCAGATCAGGTGGTCAGATGGTGAGAGGGAGTAAGGGAGCTGGAGGGGGGGGGGGTCCCACCGAGTGGGAGGGATTTGGGTGTGGGGGGGGGGGCAGATATCTGGTATGCTACAGAGAAAGTGGTAAAGGGGCGGGGATAATGTATGTGTGTGTGTGTATTTCTGGTTAGTTGTATTGGGGAGTGGGAGTGGGAGGGAAGTATTTTGGTAGAGATCGAGGAGCGTGCGTGCGTGCAAGTGTGCGTGAGTGCGCATGCGTGTGTGCGCGTGCGTGCGTGCGTGCGTGCGTGTATGTGTGTGCGTGGGAGTGTGTGTATGGGGAGGTTGGGGGGGGGAGAGATATTGGGAGAAAGGGGGAGAGGTGCAGAAGAGATCTATTTGCGTATGCTTAGGGGAAGGAGAGGGAGGAGGAGGAGGGTGAGAGATTGGAGATATGTTCAGTTGTCCAACAGTTGTCAGCTAAGTGTCAAAGGCCCCTATCTAGACGGTTCCCATGCAGGAGGGAAGGGGGGGGGGTGAGTTTTTTGGAAAAATGGGGTGGGAAAGAGGGGGGTGGCAGGGTTATCCTGTGACTGGAGTGATGATTCACATAAGTAAAACGTTTCGTATTTTTATTTACTCCGTCCCTTTACTGTGTGTGTGTGTTTGCTTGCGAGTGTGCTTGCTTGTGTATGTGTTTGCTTTTGAGTGTGCGTGTCTCGAGGGAGCCCTATGTGTCACACTTCTACCTGGAATGAGCCACTTTGAGAGTCTAAATATATATGATAAACTGAACAAGATTTCTCTTATAATTGTACATCAGTTAACTGACAGAAGCAGGCAGTACTCACCGGCCAAAACTGTCCCGCTCACACAACCAGGTGAGTTTAAAATGATTTCCTTATGTCGAGGACCTCGGTGGATTCGTCGTCGCTCCACGTGGTGTGGAGTCCCAATCTTCCACTGAGTGCCAGTAGATCGGCGCTGGTGGTTGTTTCAATATGCTGTATCATTTCGCCTGTTGAGTTACCGTTCACTAATTTACTACATCACTGTTCTCTATAGCCCAAGTACGCCTTGATACAAATATGTAAACATCGGCCTCGTGGCCCTATGCTTCCCACGAGGCCTGGAGCTGTGATTATTCAGTTTAACACAAAAGTTCTAGTGATATTGCTGTGTTTATGTTTTCTGTGTGCGGTTATACACTTTGTGATATCCTAGATCCGTGATCAATCACTGTAATCTAAGAAGCCCAACCTTATGGACGATTAATGAGGAGACTCAAACCCTCAACCCTCCCACGTGATTGCCTCGACCGTGTGTGTGTGTGTATGTACTCACCTTATTGTACTCACATAATTGTGCTTGCGGGGGTTGATCTCTGGCTTTTTGGTCCCGCCTCTTAACCGTCAATCAACAGGTGTACAGGTTCCTGAACCTATTGGGCTCTATCATATCTACACTTGAAACTGTGTATGGAGTCTGCCTCCACCACATCACTTCCTAATGCATTCCATTTGTCAACCACTCTGACACTAAAAAAGTTCTTTCTAATATCTCTGTGGCTCATTTGGGTACTCAGTTTTCACCTGTGTCCCCTAGTGTGTGTGCCCCTTGTGTTAAATAGCCTGTCTTTATCTATCCTGTCTATTCCCTTGAGAATCTTGAATACGGTGATCATGTCCCCCCCTAACTCTTCTGTCTTCCAGCGAAGTGAGGTTTAATTCCTGTAGCCTCTCCTCGTAGTTCATACCTCTCAGCTCGGTACTAGTCTGGTGGCAAACCTTTGAACCTTTTCCAGTTTGGTCTTATCCTTGACTAGATATGGGCTCCATGCTGGGACTGTATACTCCAGGATTGGCCTGACATATGTGGTATACAAAGTTCTGAATGATTCCTTACACAAGTTTCTGAATGCCGTTCTTATGTTGGCCACCTGGCATATACCGCTGACGTTATCCTCTTGATATGGGCTGCAGGGGACAGGCCTGGCGTGATGTCAACCCCCAAGTCTTTTTCTCTCTCTGACTCATGAAGAATTTCTTCTCCCATATGATACCTAGTATCTGGCCACCTGATCCCTACGCCTATCTTCATTACATTACATTTGCTTGGGTTAAATTCTAACAACCATTTGTTCAACCACTCCTGCAGCTTGTCTGGTTTTCTTAAAGCCTCAAGCTGTCCTCCTCTGTCTTAATCCTTCTCATAATTTTGACGTCGTCAGCAAACATTGAGAGGAATGAGTCTATACCCTCTTGGAGATCATTTATGTATATCAGAAACAGGATAGGTCCGAGTACAGAGCCCTGTGGGACTTCACTGGTGACTTCACGCCAATCTGAGGTCTCACCCCTCACTGTAACTCTCTGCTTCCTATTGCTTAGGTACTCCCTTATCCACTGGAGCGCCCTACCTGTTACTCCTGCCTGTTTCTCCAACTTATGTATCAGCCTTTTATGGGGTACTGTGTCAAAGGCTTTCCGACAGTCCAAAAAAATGCATTCCGCCCATTCTTCTTTTTTTTGCTTAATCTTTGTCACCTGATCGTACAATTCTATTAAGCCTGTACTGCAAGATTTACCCTCCCTGAACCCATGTTGATGGGTTGTCACGAAGTCTCTTTTCTCCAAATGTAATACTAGGTTTTTCTCACAATCTTCTCCATCACCTTACATGGTACACAAGTTAAGGACACTGGCCTGTAGTTCAGTGCCTCTTGTCTGTCACCCTTCTTGTATATTGGGACTACATTAGCCGTTTTCCATATTTCTGGTAGGTCTCCCGTTTCCAGTGACCTACTAAGCACTATGGAGAATGGCAAACAAAGTGCTCCTGCACACTCTTTCAATACCCATGGTGAGATTCCGTTCGGTCCAACAGCTTTTCTCACGTCCAGCTCCAATAGGTGCTTCTTGACCACATCTCTTGTAATTTCGAACCATTCCAAGGTCGCCTGGTTTGCTGCCACCTCTCCTAGCGCCGTGACTTCTCCTTGTTCTATTGTAAAGACCTCCTGGAACCTTTTGTTGAGTTTCTCCCACACCTCTTTGTTATTCTCTGTTTACCTGTCCTCACCCATCCTAAGTTTCATCACCTGTTCCTTCACTGTTGTCTTCCTCCTGATGTGACTGTGTAGTAGCTTTGGTTCGGTCTTGGCTTTATTAGCTATATCATTTTCATACCTTTTCTCAGCTGCTCTTCTCACACTAACATATTCGTTTCTGGTTCTCTGGTATCTCTCTCTACTTTCTGGTGTTCTGTTATTACGGAGGTTCCTCCATGCCCTTTTGCTTAGCTCCTTTGCTTTCATACATTCCCTATTAAACCACGGATTCTTCTTTTGCTTCTCTTTTTTTTCCTGTCGAGCTGGGACAAATCTGCTTACAGCCTCCTGGCACTTTTGGGTAACATAATCCATCATTTCTTATACGGACTTGGTTCTGAGTTCTGTGTCCCAATGTATATCCCATAGGAATTTATTCACCTCCTCATAGTTTCCCTTTCGGTACGCCAGCCCTTTGTTTCCCAATTCTTTTTTGGGGGAGATAATTCCTAGCTCAACCAGGTACTCAAAGCTCAATACACTATGATCACTCATTTCCAGGGGAGCTTCCAACTTAACTTCCCTTATATCCGATTCATTTAGGGAAAATATCAGATCAAGCAAAGCTGGTTCATTCTCTCCTCTCATTCTTGTGGGCTCCTTGATGTGTTTACTTAGAAGTTTCTTGTTGCCACGTCAGCAGCTTAGCTCTCCAGTTGTCTGGTCCTCCATGTGGGTCTCTGTTCCCCCAATCTATCTTCCAATGGTTGAAGTCTCCCATGATTATGTGTGTGTGTGTGTGTGTGTGTGTGTGTGTGTGTGTGTGTGTGTGTGGTGTGTGTGTGTGTGTGTGTGTGTGTGTGTGTGTGTGTGTGTGTGTATGTGTGTGTGTGTGTGTGTTGTGTGTGTGTGTGTGTGTGTGAGTGTGTGTACTCTCACAAATTTGTACTCACCTATTTGTGCTTGCAGGATCGAGCATTGACTCTTGGATCCCGCCTTTCCAGCTATCGGTTGTTACAGCAATGACTCCTGTCCCATTTCCCTATCATACCTAGTCTTAAAAGTATGAATAGTATTTGCTTCCACAACCTGTTCCCCAAGTGCATTCCATTTTTCCACTACTCTCACGCTAAAAGAAAACTTCCTGACATCTCTGTGACTCATCTGAGTTTCCAGTTTCCACCCATGTCCCCTCGTTCTGTTATTATTACGTGTGAACATTTCATCTATTTCCACTTTGTCAATTCCCCTGAGTATTTTATATGTCCCTATCATATCTCCTCTCTCCCTTCTTTTCCAACCCGTCCTCACACAAGACAGCACATATATGACTTAATGCTTAAAGTCCATATGTTGAATGTGATTTAGTACATATGTGGTATATTCCGAGTTATCTTTTTTACCAAGGCCCAAACTCTTCCTCACGTACCAATTTACGTCTCACAGTACCCGTCCATCAACGTAGATAGCAGAATAGTCGTGATTGGTTCACTTATAATGAAAATTGTAGTTTTCAGGTCCCACATGGGTTGTGAAATTTACCTACTATTGTCCATGCTCTTAGAATATTACAAATCAGCTACATCCTATTGAAGGCTCGTAGTTTTTTTTGAGAAATATTAGTTGTTCTTAGTAAATTATAATAAGCACTATAAATTATTACATAGAATTACAGTGCTTCACCAATCAATATAATATACAGTAGTTTGTGCCTTAGAAATATTTAAAGAATGTTCTGTAGGAACGCTAACAGAAAACGATGTTATGTTGTCTATAGGTTAAACTACTGCAAATGGTGTGGTGTCTACTATATATCAACTATAGGATGCGTATAGGGTCCACTAAAACCTTTTAGGTGGGTAAGGGGTCCAATACCACCCGCAGGATGGGTATGGGGGTCACATCCACCAACAGGATGGGCATGGGGATCATCCATCCACCCACATCAACCCACAGGAAGGGTATGGGGTCCAATACACCCACAGGATGAGTATGGCGTCCACTACCACCCACAGGATGTGTATGGGGCTCACAACCACCCACAGGATGGGTATGGGGTCCAATACCACCCACAGGATGAGTATGGCGTCCACTATCACCCACAGGATGGGTATGGGGCTCCAACCACCCACAGGATGGGTATGGGGTCCAATACCACCCACAGGATGAGTATGGGGTCCATAAAATATGTAAAACTAAAATTATGTAAAACTAACACTACCTGATAAATTCCCTGTAACCTACCTTACCCCTCTATTGT
>WNGS01096766.1:0-15970 GCA_020271785.1 Procambarus virginalis
TTTCTGATGGGAACATCAGACCATTGGGAAGGCATCGAACGAGGGAGGGGGGAATGGTAGGGAGGACGCGGGGACGAGGGAGGGGTAATGGGGGGGATGGACGAGGGGACGGGGGCGTGGGATGGTGGGGACGAGGGGATGGGGGAATGGAGAATGGTGGGGAGGACAAAGGGACAGGGGAGTGGGGCATGGTGGGAAGGAAGAAGGAGTGTGTGTAGCGGGGAATGGTGGGGAGGACGTGATGTGTTGCTGAGCCACAGCAACGCGTGGCCGGGCTGCTAGTAATAAATAGGAGCTCTATAATATATTATGAATACTGTACGGATGCAATGCCTTACCTGGGTACGATAGAGTCGAGTTTTGCTGTCCAACTCGGCGAGAATAACCTGTAGGTCACAAATACTCGGACGGTCAACACATCACGGTTCACCTTTCGGGGTTAAAAAATAGCTACGCCTCCCTCTCTCTCTCTCTCCGTTTTCTCCAAGTGCGTTTTACCATGAAGTGGAAAGAGGGGTTTATATTTAATTTGTTTTAACACTGATAATTAAGTTCGTTCCAGGGAATTTTTGATGATGTTCGCAGTCCAGAGACTGATGTTTTAAGAAGAATTCATGATATAATTAGCGGGTGAATTTAATTTTGCTGACGTGGTAATGATATACTCGTTTTTTCCGGGGAAAAACTCAACAATTCAAATTTTTATTGAATGATTATATTATATATTTTAGGTTATTTGTTAATACAAAATCAGCAGCAATATTATCTGCATATTGTATTAAAACTTAGTAGAAGTGTCGGTTTTTCCGACATCTTTCTTGTATGATAAACCTTCCTTGTGTGATAAACCTTCCTTGTGTGATAAACCTTCCTTGTGTGATAAACCTTCCTTGTGTGATAAACCTTCCTTGTGTGATAAACCTTCCTTGTATGATAAACCTTCCTTGTGTGATAAACCTTCCTTGTGTGATAAACCTTCCTTGTGTGATAAACCTTCCTTGTGTGATAAACCTTCCTTGTGTGATAAACCTTCCTTGTGTGATAAACCTTCCTTGTGTGATAAACCTTCCTTGTATGATAAACCTTCCTTGTATGATAAACCTTCCTTGTGTGATAAACCTTCCTTGTGTGATAAACCTTCCTTGTATGATAAACCTTCCTTGATGATAAACCTTCCTTGTATGATAAACCTTCCTTGTATGATAAACCTTCCTTGTGTGATAAACCTTCCTTGTGTGATAAACCTTCCTTGTATGATAAACCTTCCTTGTGTGATAAACCTTCCTTGTATGATAAACCTTCCTTGTGTGATAAACCTTCCTTGTGTGATAAACCTTCCTTGTGTGATAAACCTTCCTTGTGTGATAAACCTTCCTTGTGTGATAAACCTTCCTTGTATGATAAACCTTCCTTGTGTGATAAACCTTCCTTGTATGATAAACCTTCCTTGTGTGATAAACCTTCCTTGTATGATAAACCTTCCTTGTGTGATAAACCTTCCTTGTGTGATAAACCTTCCTTGTGTGATAAACCTTCCTTGTGTGATAAACCTTACTTGTATGATAAACCTTCCTTGTGTGATAAACCTTCCTTGTGTGATAAACCTTCCTTGTATGATAAACCTTCCTTGTATGATAAACCTTGCCTGGTGTATGATCGCCATAGTGTGTGTGGTGAGCTGTGGCAGTGTTCCTTATGGCAGTTACGACAGTGTTCAGTACCAAGGATAGTGCCACACTGTACCAAGGATAGTGCCACCACTGTACCAAGGATAGTGCCACCACTGTACCAAGGATAGTGCCACCACTGTACCAAGGATAGTGCCACCACTGTACCAAGGATAGTGCCACCACTGTACCAAGGATAGTGCCACCACTGTACCAAGGATAGTGCCACCACTGTACCAAGGTAGTGCCACCACTGTACCAAGGGTAGTGCCACCACTGTACCAAGGATAGTGCCACCACTGTACCAAGGATAGTGCCACCACTGTACCAAGGATAGTGCCACCACTGTACCAAGGGTAGTGCCACCACTGTACCAAGGATAGTGCCACCACTGTACCAAGGATAGTGCCACCACTGTACCAAGGGTAGTGCCACCACTGTACCAAGGTAGTGCCACCACTGTACCAAGGATAGTGCCACCACTGTACCAAGGATAGTGCCACCACTGTACCAAGGATAGTGCCACCACTGTACCAAGGATAGTGCCACCACTGTACCAAGGATAGTGCCACCACTGTACCAAGGATAGTGCCACCACTGTACCAAGGATAGTGCCACCACTGTACCAAGGTAGTGCCACCACTGTACCAAGGGTAGTGCCACCACTGTACCAAGGATAGTGCCACCACTGTACCAAGGATAGTGCCACCACTGTACCAAGGATAGTGCCACCACTGTACCAAGGGTAGTGCCACCACTGTACCAAGGATAGTGCCACCACTGTACCAAGGATAGTGCCACACTGTACCAAGGGTAGTGCCACCACTGTACCAAGGATAGTGCCACCACTGTACCAAGGATAGTGCCACCACTGTACCAAGGGTAGTGCCACCACTGTACCAAGGATAGTGCCACCACTGTACCAAGGGTAGTGCCACACTGTACCAAGGTAGTGCCACCACTGTACCAAGGATAGTGCCACCACTGTACCAAGAGTAGTGCCACCACTGTACCAAGGGTAGTGCCACCACTGTACCAAGAGTAGTGCCACCACTGTACCAAGAGTAGTGCCACCACTGTACCAAGAGTAGTGCCACCACTGTACCAAGAGTAGTGCCACCACTGTACCAAGAGTAGTGCCACCACTGTACCAAGAGTAGTGCCACCACTGTACCAAGAGTAGTGCCACCACTGTACCAAGAGTAGTGCCACCACTGTACCAAGAGTAGTGCCACCACTGTACCAAGAGTAGTGCCACCACTGTACCAAGGATAGTGCCACCACTGTACCAAGAGTAGTGCCACCACTGTACCAAGAGTAGTGCCACCACTGTACCAAGAGTAGTGCCACCACTGTACCAAGAGTAGTGCCACCACTGTACCAAGGATAGTGCCACCACTGTACCAAGAGTAGTGCCACCACTGTACCAAGAGTAGTGCCACCACTGTACCAAGGGTAGTGCCACCACTGTACCAAGGATAGTGCCACCACTGTACCAAGAGTAGTGCCACCACTGTACCAAGGGTAGTGCCACCACTGTACCAAGGATAGTGCCACACTGTACCAAGGATAGTGCCACCACTGTACCAAGGGTAGTGCCACCACTGTACCAAGGGTAGTGCCACACTGTACCAAGGATAGTGCCACCACTGTACCAAGGGTAGTGCCACCACTGTACCAAGGGTAGTGCCACACTGTACCAAGGATAGTGCCACCACTGTACCAAGGGTAGTGCCACCACTGTACCAAGGGTAGTGCCACACTGTACCAAGGATAGTGCCACCACTGTACCAAGGATAGTGCCACACTGTACCAAGGATAGTGCCACCACTGTACCAAGGGTAGTGCCACCACTGTACCAAGGATAGTGCCACCACTGTACCAAGGATAGTGCCACCACTGTACCAAGGGTAGTGCCACCACTGTACCAAGGGTAGTGCCACCACTGTACCAAGGATAGTGCCACCACTGTACCAAGGATAGTGCCACACTGTACCAAGGGTAGTGCCACACTGTACCAAGGATAGTGCCACCACTGTACCAAGGGTAGTGCCACCACTGTACCAAGGGTAGTGCCACACTGTACCAAGGATAGTGCCACCACTGTACCAAGGGTAGTGCCACCACTGTACCAAGGGTAGTGCCACCACTGTACCAAGAGTAGTGCCACCACTGTACCAAGAGTAGTGCCACCACTGTACCAAGGGTAGTGCCACCACTGTACCAAGAGTAGTGCCACCACTGTACCAAGGATAGTGCCACCACTGTACCAAGAGTAGTGCCACCACTGTACCAAGGATAGTGCCACCACTGTACCAAGGGTAGTGCCACCACTGTACCAAGAGTAGTGCCACACTGTACCAAGGTAGTGCCACACTGTACCAAGGTAGTGCCACACTGTACCAAGGGTAGTGCCACACTGTACCAAGGTAGTGCCACCACTGTACCAAGGTAGTGCCACCACTGTACCAAGGATAGTGCCACCACTGTACCAAGGATAGTGCCACCACTGTACCAAGGATAGTGCCACCACTGTACCAAGGATAGTGCCACCACTGTACCAAGGGTAGTGCCACCACTGTACCAAGGATAGTGCCACCACTGTACCAAGGTAGTGCCACCACTGTACCAAGGATAGTGCCACCACTGTACCAAGGGTAGTGCCACCACTGTACCAAGGATAGTGCCACCACTGTACCAAGAGTAGTGCCACCACTGTACCAAGGGTAGTGCCACACTGTACCAAGAGTAGTGCCACCACTGTACCAAGGATAGTGCCACCACTGTACCAAGGGTAGTGCCACCACTGTACCAAGGAGAGTGCCACCACTGTACCAAGAGTAGTGCCACACTGTACCAAGGATAGTGCCACACTGTACCAAGAGTAGTGCCACACTGTACCAAGGATAGTGCCACACTGTACCAAGAGTAGTGCCACACTGTACCAAGGGTAGTGCCACCACTGTACCAAGAGTAGTGCCACCACTGTACCAAGGGTAGTGCCACCACTGTACCAAGGGTAGTGCCACCACTGTACCAAGAGTAGTGCCACACTGTACCAAGGGTAGTGCCACCACTGTACCAAGAGTAGTGCCACCACTGTACCAAGGATAGTGCCACACTGTACCAAGAGTAGTGCCACACTGTACCAAGGGTAGTGCCACCACTGTACCAAGGGTAGTGCCACCACTGTACCAAGGGTAGTGCCACACTGTACCAAGAGTAGTGCCACCACTGTACCAAGGATAGTGCCACACTGTACCAAGAGTAGTGCCACACTGTACCAAGGGTAGTGCCACCACTGTACCAAGGGTAGTGCCACCACTGTACCAAGGGTAGTGCCACACTGTACCAAGAGTAGTGCCACCACTGTACCAAGAGTAGTGCCACACTGTACCAAGGGTAGTGCCACACTGTACCAAGGGTAGTGCCACCACTGTACCAAGAGTAGTGCCACACTGTACCAAGGGTAGTGCCACCACTGTACCAAGAGTAGTGCCACACTGTACCAAGGGTAGTGCCACCACTGTACCAAGAGTAGTGCCACACTGTACCAAGGGTAGTGCCACCACTGTACCAAGGTTAGTGCCACACTGTACCAAGAGTAGTGCCACCACTGTACCAAGAGTAGTGCCACACTGTACCAAGGGTAGTGCCACACTGTACCAAGGGTAGTGCCACCACTGTACCAAGGTAGTGCCACCACTGTACCAAGAGTAGTGCCACCACTGTACCAAGGGTAGTGCCACCACTGTACCAAGAGTAGTGCCACCACTGTACCAAGGGTAGTGCCACCACTGTACCAAGGGTAGTGCCACCACTGTACCAAGGGTAGTGCCACACTGTACCAAGGGTAGTGCCACCACTGTACCAAGGATAGTGCCACCACTGTACCAAGGATAGTGCCACCACTGTACCAAGAGTAGTGCCACCACTGTACCAAGAGTAGTGCCACCACTGTACCAAGAGTAGTGCCACCACTGTACCAAGAGTAGTGCCACACTGTACCAAGAGTAGTGCCACCACTGTACCAAGGGTAGTGCCACCACTGTACCAAGAGTAGTGCCACACTGTACCAAGGATAGTGCCACCACTGTACCAAGGATAGTGCCACCACTGTACCAAGGATAGTGCCACCACTGTACCAAGAGTAGTGCCACCACTGTACCAAGGGTAGTGCCACACTGTACCAAGGATAGTGCCACACTGTACCAAGGGTAGTGCCACACTGTACCAAGGATAGTGCCACCACTGTACCAAGGATAGTGCCACCACTGTACCAAGGGTAGTGCCACCACTGTACCAAGGATAGTGCCACCACTGTACCAAGGATAGTGCCACCACTGTACCAAGGGTAGTGCCACACTGTACCAAGGATAGTGCCACCACTGTACCAAGGATAGTGCCACCACTGTACCAAGGTAGTGCCACACTGTACCAAGGATAGTGCCACCACTGTACCAAGGATAGTGCCACCACTGTACCAAGGGTAGTGCCACCACTGTACCAAGGATAGTGCCACCACTGTACCAAGGATAGTGCCACACTGTACCAAGGATAGTGCCACCACTGTACCAAGGATAGTGCCACCTGTACCAAGGATAGTGCCACCACTGTACCAAGGGTAGTGCCACACTGTACCAAGGATAGTGCCACCACTGTACCAAGATAGTGCCACCACTGTACCAAGGTAGTGCCACACTGTACCAAGGATAGTGCCACCACTGTACCAAGGGTAGTGCCACCACTGTACCAAGGATAGTGCCACACTGTACCAAGGGTAGTGCCACACTGTACCAAGGTAGTGCCACCACTGTACCAAGAGTAGTGCCACCACTGTACCAAGGGTAGTGCCACACTGTACCAAGAGTAGTGCCACACTGTACCAAGAGTAGTGCCACCACTGTACCAAGGATAGTGCCACACTGTACCAAGGATAGTGCCACCACTGTACCAAGAGTAGTGCCACACTGTACCAAGAGTAGTGCCACCACTGTACCAAGGGTAGTGCCACCACTGTACCAAGGATAGTGCCACCACTGTACCAAGGATAGTGCCACCACTGTACCAAGGATAGTGCCACCACTGTACCAAGGGTAGTGCCACACTGTACCAAGAGTAGTGCCACACTGTACCAAGAGTAGTGCCACACTGTACCAAGAGTAGTGCCACCACTGTACCAAGAGTAGTGCCACCACTGTACCAAGGGTAGTGCCACACTGTACCAAGAGTAGTGCCACCACTGTACCAAGGATAGTGCCACCACTGTACCAAGGGTAGTGCCACACTGTACCAAGAGTAGTGCCACCACTGTACCAAGAGTAGTGCCACACTGTACCAGGGTAGTGCCACACTGTACCAAGAGTAGTGCCACCACTGTACCAAGAGTAGTGCCACCACTGTACCAAGAGTAGTGCCACCACTGTACCAAGAGTAGTGCCACACTGTACCAAGGGTAGTGCCACCACTGTACCAAGAGTAGTGCCACACTGTACCAAGAGTAGTGCCACCACTGTACCAAGAGTAGTGCCACACTGTACCAAGAGTAGTGCCACCACTGTACCAAGAGTAGTGCCACCACTGTACCAAGGATAGTGCCACCACTGTACCAAGAGTAGTGCCACACTGTACCAAGAGTAGTGCCACCACTGTACCAAGAGTAGTGCCACCACTGTACCAAGGTAGTGCCACACTGTACCAAGAGTAGTGCCACCACTGTACCAAGAGTAGTGCCACACTGTACCAAGGGTAGTGCCACCACTGTACCAAGAGTAGTGCCACCACTGTACCAAGGATAGTGCCACCACTGTACCAAGAGTAGTGCCACACTGTACCAAGGGTAGTGCCACCACTGTACCAAGAGTAGTGCCACACTGTACCAAGAGTAGTGCCACCACTGTACCAAGGTAGTGCCACACTGTACCAAGGGTAGTGCCACCACTGTACCAAGGGTAGTGCCACCACTGTACCAAGAGTAGTGCCACCACTGTACCAAGGATAGTGCCACCACTGTACCAAGGATAGTGCCACACTGTACCAAGGATAGTGCCACACTGTACCAAGAGTAGTGCCACCACTGTACCAAGGATAGTGCCACCACTGTACCAAGAGTAGTGCCACCACTGTACCAAGGGTAGTGCCACCACTGTACCAAGAGTAGTGCCACACTGTACCAAGGGTAGTGCCACCACTGTACCAAGAGTAGTGCCACCACTGTACCAAGGATAGTGCCACCACTGTACCAAGGATAGTGCCACCACTGTACCAAGGATAGTGCCACCACTGTACCAAGGATAGTGCCACCACTGTACCAAGGGTAGTGCCACCACTGTACCAAGGGTAGTGCCACCACTGTACCAAGAGTAGTGCCACACTGTACCAAGAGTAGTGCCACCACTGTACCAAGAGTAGTGCCACACTGTACCAAGGGTAGTGCCACCACTGTACCAAGAGTAGTGCCACCACTGTACCAAGGGTAGTGCCACACTGTACCAAGGGTAGTGCCACCACTGTACCAAGAGTAGTGCCACACTGTACCAAGAGTAGTGCCACACTGTACCAAGGGTAGTGCCACCACTGTACCAAGAGTAGTGCCACACTGTACCAAGGGTAGTGCCACCACTGTACCAAGGATAGTGCCACCACTGTACCAAGGATAGTGCCACCACTGTACCAAGTGTAGTGCCACCACTGTACCAAGTGTAGTGCCACCACTGTACCAAGGGTAGTGCCACCACTGTACCAAGGAGAGTGCCACCACTGTACCAAGGATAGTGCCACACTGTACCAAGGATAGTGCCACCACTGTACCAAGGATAGTGCCACCACTGTACCAAGGATAGTGCCACCACTGTACCAAGAGTAGTGCCACCACCGTACCAAGAGTAGTGCCACCACTGTACCAAGAGTAGTGCCACCACTGTACCAAGGATAGTGCCACCACTGTACCAAGGAGAGTGCCACCACTGTACCAAGGATAGTGCCACACTGTACCAAGGGTAGTGCCACCACTGTACCAAGGATAGTGCCACACTGTACCAAGGATAGTGCCACCACTGTACCAAGGATAGTGCCACCACTGTGCCAAGTGTAGTGCCACACTGTACCAAGGATAGTGCCACCACTGTACCAAGGATAGTGCCACCACTGTACCAAGGATTGTGCCACACTGTGCCAAGTGTAGTGCCACACTGTACCAAGGATAGTGCCACCACAGTGCCAAGGTAGTGCCACCACTGTACCAAGGATAGTGCCACCACAGTGCCAAGTGTAGTGCCACCACTGTACCAAGGGTAGTGCCACCACTGTACCAAGAGTAGTGCCACCACTGTACCAAGGGTAGTGCCACCACTGTACCAAGGGTAGTGCCACCACTGTACCAAGGGTAGTGCCACCACTGTACCAAGGGTAGTGCCACCACTGTACCAAGGGTAGTGCCACCACTGTACCAAGGATAGTGCCACCACCGTGCCAAGTGTAGTGCCACAGGAAAGAGAGGTGTGGATGGAGTCACAGTTGCTGGGCACACACCTCGCCTCTACTCCTCTGCTCTCATTTTATCATTTACTTTTTGTCCACACTCAATTTATCTAAAATTCTTCACATACCAAAAAGCTGATGGTTTTGTGTACGCGTGTATGTATGTGTGTGTGTGTGTAGTGCATATGTGTGTGTGTGTAGTGCATATGTGTGTGTGTGTGTGTGTGTAGTGCATATGTGTGTGTGTGTAGTGCATATGTGTGTGTGTGGTCACCAATATGTGCTTTCAGGGCGAATATCAGGCTCCAGGGTTATCTTGAGGTTATCATGATGTTATCTTGAAATGATTTCGGGGCTTAGAGTCCCGCAGCCCGGTCCTCGACCAGGCCTCTTTTTTTTTTTGTTACACACCCTAAGGAAGCAGCCCATAGCAGCTGTCTAACTCCCAGGTACATATTTACTGCTAGTTGAACAGAACCATCAGAGTGAAAGAAACTCTGCCTATTTTTTCCGCCTCCACTGGGGATCGATCCTGGAACCTTAAAACTACGAATCCCGAGCGCTGTCCACTCAGCCATCAGGCCCAAAGGTTACCATCATTTAGTTTCCAGTGGCTTACTGCCTTGGTTCCCAGACCATCTTTTTTGTTATCATGCGTAATTTTCAAAACAACTATATGAAGTTAATCTCAACTCGTTCCCCCACTTTAGCTCATTCCATTTGTTACACTCGAGAAGTTTCTCCTTACAGCACTTCCTCTCAACATTTCTAGTTCCTCGTGACCTTCTCTGATCATAATAAACATTGCATTCTTGTTCTCTTTGTCAATGTCTCCATAACTCTGACCCTTCTCTTTTCCAGCTCGGAGATCTTTATCTCATAACTCGCTCCTCTAAGTTTAGTTTTCTAGAAAAGTTTTTTACCCGAATTTATCTATATTGTAGGTTAACTCTAGGCTTTCTCAAGATTTTTTTTTTTTTAGGTTGGTTGTATTTTCACATAGGCAGGACAGGCGCTGGAACTGGTCTGACTCAGTTATCGTAGAGCGTGCAGTAGGCTTCCTGGTGCAGTAGCCTAAACTCTCCACCACAGTTGTGCAGCTGTGTGTACACACAGTTGATATCAATTAATATGGACTTCATAACACGATAGGAATTATGTTTACCCCAAGCTCTTTATTTTCTGATTCCAATAGTTCCTTCACTAGTTTAGAGTGAGGTCCCAGTACTGGAGCATTCTTCGCGCCTCCTTCATTGTTAATCACCTCAACAATTTGTTATTCCCGCAAACGTTAGCATTCACTGCTTCCAGAGGTACGTCATTGGTTGATCAGGAATGGTATTGATCCTGTTTTTCCTCGGCTTCTTCCTCCCTTTCAGTCTTATGTTCCCCTTCTCTCTATTATTATTTTCTTTGTTGAAGATTTTGAATGTGTTTTTGCTCCAGCCGACCACAGCCTTCCCTGGTGAGTGTCTGGTCTGTGAGGCTGTTTGACTTCATAGCCTGAAGCCCTACAGAGTCATCACAGCCAGGCAGATCCAGTAGAAACTCATCCAGTTCTCCCTGAAAGCTTCCACTCCTGTTCATACATTTTATGGCAAGAGATTGAAGAGTCTGATGTTGGCACTGTTCTCTAATTATGCTTATTGCTCCCCGTCTTTTACTGGATTAATTTTGCACTTCTTGTCATATTTTCACTCCAGTGTGTAGTAATTATACTTGTTCAGGTCTGGCACCTGACCTTCCATTTTCTTCCTTGTCTATATGACATCTCTTTCTCATCTTTGTTCCATGGAATAGAGTTTGAGTCGATCCCGTTATTTTAAATACTTTACTGACTCTATGCGTCCACTGATGGAGATTTGTGAACTTTTTATGCAGGGCATAAACATACAGGGCTCCATTAAGGAAGATATAATCTCTTCTCACAACCAGACCATCACCAGGGAAATCTTAACAAACAACACAGAAATCATTGATAGGTACAGCGATATCAGGCGGCTCGACATCAGCGAGGCACTACACATCAAAAAGTCAACACCAGCAATCAACAGCCAATTAATACACAACTATATTCTACCCCACTTTAAGGCACCATATAGGCCAATAGGTCCTCTGCATTTACTTCCATTCTCATGTACCCACCTCACCCAAACCAATAAAAACAAGTGTTATGTCAAATGTTTCATACACAGTGTATCAAGTGTATCATAAGTGTAGTTCATATGTGTTGTGTTAAGTTTAAAGAAGTCTTTGAGAATGTAAGAAGCCCTTACGAAACGCTTCTAGGTGTCAGACCATTAATAAAAATGAATTTTGGAGAATTTATATTTTTATTACCACCGATAGTGAAGAAGAACATAAGTATTGAAAAAATTCGTGTTAGAATTATTAATCTTACTTTTTCGGTCATATTTTTTAGTCCCCTCGTTCAACCATCCCCAACTTACCCGTCCCCTCGTCCTCCCCACCATTCCCCACTCCCTCGTCCGATGCATTCCCAAATGATTTGATGTTCCCATCAGAAAATTGGGAACATAAAATAATCTGATGTTCCCATCACTGGAAAATAAAAAGAATATTTAAAAAAATGAAATGACAAAAGGAAAAAATAAAAAAATAAACTATACTCATTAAATGAACGGTATGGTAAACAACAAAGCTCAGTTACAAGGCACTATCATACAAAATAATTAAATCAAAATGAAAATAAATCGAAATTTATGAAAATTCCATTTATCAATGCAATCAGAAACACTGAAATGGAATTGTAACATATTTAGTATAGTGGGGGTGCTCTTACGTGCAACAGATGGCACTGTGTTTCAACAAACCATGGTTTTACCTGTCACAGGTGTGGCATCTATACTTATACTCACGAAATGAACGGTATGGTAAAAACACAGCTCAATTCCAACTCAATATCACACAAAAAATAATTAAATCAAAATGGAAATAAATTGAAATCTATGAAAATTTAATTTATCAATGCAATCGGAAACATTGAAATGGAATTGTAATATTATAGCACGTGTTACTCTTACATGCAACAGATGCTTGTGTTTAAACAAAAATTACCTGTCACAGGTGTGGTATCTATATAGAAGGTATGCAAAAACACGCGCGTATTCGAATGGAACGTTATGTCAAAATTTAAAAGCAATCGATGAAGAACTTTTGGAGATTACAGCGTGTGTTGCTCTTACGTCCAACATATGCTGCTTTTTTTTTAAGTATGTTCTCTCCGGTCACAGGTGAGACATGTATATAGTATGTATATAAAAACATGTGCCAATTCGAATGCAACTTTGTGTCAAAATTTCAAAGAAATTAGTAAAGAGGTTTCGAAATTGCCCTCACATGAAAACACAGTTTTTTCAAAAAGAATGTTTTTCCCCCCTCACAGACATGACATCATATAGTATGTATATAAAACCCGTTTCGATGTGAATCGAATGTCGAGTGAAAATTTCAAAGCAATCTGTGAAGAATTTTCGGAGATTAGCGATTTTGAACAAACGAACATTTACATTTTTNAGCGGGGAATGGTGGGAGGACGTGACGTGTTGCTGAGCCACAGCAACGCGTGGCCGGGTACTGCTAGTAATAAATAGGAGCTCTATAATATATTATGAATACTGTACGGATGCAATGCCTTACCTGGGTACGATAGAGTCGAGTTTTGCTGTCCAACTCGGCGAGAATAACCTGTAGGTCACAAATACTCGGACGGTCAACACATCACGGTTCCCTTTCGGGGTTAAAAAATAGCTACGCCTCCCCGCTCTCTCTCTCTCTCCGTTTTCTCCAAGTGCGTTTTACCATGAAGTGGAAAGAGGGGTTTATATTTAATTGTTTTAACACTGATAATTAAGTTCGTTCCAGGGAATTTTGATGATGTTTGCAGTCCAGAGACTGATGTTTAAGAAGAATTCATGATATAATTACGGTGAATTTAATTTTGCTGACGTGGTAATGATATACTCGTTTTCTTCCGGGGAAAAACTCAACAATTCAATTTTATTGAATGATTAATTATATATTTTAGGTTTTTGTTAATACAAAATCAGCAGCAATATTATCTGCATATTGTATTAAAGTTAGTATAAGGAGTCAATTTTTCCAACATCTTCCTTGTATGATAAACCTTCCTTGTATGATAAACCTTCCTTGTGTGATAAACCTTCCTTGTGTGATAAACCTTCCTTGTGTGATAAACCTTCCTTGTGTGATAAACCTTCCTTGTGTGATAAACCTTCCTTGTGTGATAAACCTTTCTTGTGTGATAAACCTTCCTTGTGTGATAAACCTTCCTTGTGTGATAAACCTTCCTTGTGTGATAAACCTTTCTTGTGTGATAAACCTTCCTTGTGTGATAAACCTTCCTTGTGTGATAAACCTTCCTTGTGTGATAAATCTTCCTCGTGTGATAAACCTTCCTCGTGTGATAAACCTTCCTTGTGTGATAAACCTTCCTTGTGTGATAAACCTTCCTTGTGTGATAAACCTTCCTTGTGTGATAAACCTTCCTTGTGTGATAAATCTTCCTCGTGTGATAAACCTTCCTTGTGTGATAAACCTTCCTTGTATGATAAACCTTCCATGTGTGATAAACCTTCCTCGTGTGATAAACCTTCCTTGTGTGATAAACCTTCCTTGTATGATAAACCTTCCTTGTATGATAAACCTTCCTTGTGTGATAAACCTTCCTCGTGTGATAAACCTTCCTTGTATGATAAACCTTCCTTGTATGATAAACCTTTCTTGTGTGATAAACCTTCCTTGTGTGATAAACCTTCCTTGTGTGATAAACCTTCCATGTGTGATAAACCTTCCTCGTGTGATAAACCTTCCTCGTGTGATAAACCTTCCTTGTATGATAAACCTTCCTTGTATGATAAACCTTCCTTGTATGATAAACCTTCCTTGTATGATAAACCTTCCTTGTATGATAAACCTTCCTCGTGTGATAAACCTTCCTTTTTGATAAACCTTCCTTGTGTGATAAACCTTCCTTGTGTGATAAACCTTCCTTGTGTGATAAACCTTCCTTGTGTGATAAACCTTCCTTGTGTGATAAACCTTCCTTGTGTGATAAATCTTCCTCGTGTGATAAACCTTCCTTGTATGATAAACCTTCCTTGTGTATGATCGCCATAGTGTGTGTGGTGAGCTGTGGCAGTGTTCCTTATGGCAGTTACGACAGTGTTCAGTACCAAGGATAGTGCCACACTGTACCAAGGATAGTGCCACCACTGTACCAAGGGTAGTGCCACCACTGTACCAAGGGTAGTGCCACCACTGTACCAAGGATAGTGCCACACTGTACCAAGGGTAGTGCCACCACTGTACCAAGGATAGTGCCACCACTGTACCAAGAGTAGTGCCACACTGTACCAAGGGTAGTGCCACCACTGTACCAAGGGTAGTGCCACCACTGTACCAAGGGTAGTGCCACCACTGTACCAAGAGTAGTGCCACACTGTACCAAGGATAGTGCCACCACTGTACCAAGGGTAGTGCCACACTGTACCAAGGTAGTGCCACCACCGTGCCAAGTGTAGTGCCACCACAGTGCCAAGTGTAGTGCCACCACTGTACCAAGGGTAGTGCCACCACTGTACCAAGGGTAGTGCCACCACTGTACCAAGAGTAGTGCCACACTGTACCAAGGATAGTGCCACCACTGTACCAAGGGTAGTGCCACCACTGTACCAAGGATAGTGCCACCACTGTACCAAGGATAGTGCCACCACTGTACCAAGGATAGTGCCACCACTGTACCAAGGATAGTGCCACCACTGTACCAAGGATAGTGCCACCACTGTACCAAGGACAGTGCCACACTGTACCAAGGATAGTGCCACCACTGTACCAAGGATAGTGCCACCACTGTACCAAGGGTAGTGCCACCACCGTGCCAAGTGTAGTGCCACAGGAAAGAGAGGTGTGGATGGAGTCACAGTTGCTGGGCACACACCCTCGCCTCTACTCCTCTGCTCTCATTTTATCATTTACTTTTTGTCCACACTCAATTTATCTAAAATTCTTCACATACCAAAAAGCTGATGGTTTTGTGTACGCGTGTATGTATGTGTGTGTGTGTAGTGCATATGTGTGTGTGTGTAGTGCATATGTGTGTGTGTAGTGCATATGTGTGTGTGTGTAGTGCATATGTGTGTGTGTGTAGTGCATATGTGTGTGTATGTAGTGCATATGTGTGTGTGTGTGTGTAGTGCATGTGTGTGTGTGTAGTGCATATGTGTGTGTGTGGCCACCAATATGTGCTTTCAGGGCGAATATCAGGCCCCAGGGTTATCTTGAGGTTATCATGATGTTATCTTGAAATGATTTCGGGGCTTAGAGTCCCGCAGCCCGGTCCTCGACCAGGCCTCTTTTTTTTTTTGTTACACACCCTAAGGAAGCAGCCCATAGCAGCTGTCTAACTCCCAGGTACATATTTACTGCTAGTTGAACAGAACCATCAGAGTGAAAGAAACTCTGCCTATTTTTTCCGCCTCTACTGGGGATCGATCCTGGAACCTTAAAACTACGAATCCCGAGCGCTGTCCACTCAGCCATCAGGCCCCAAAGGTTACCATCATTTAGTTTCCAGTGGCTTACTGCCTTGGTTCCCAGACCATCTTTTTTGTTATCATGCGTAATTTTCAAAACAACTATATGAAGTTAATCTCAACTCGTTCCCCCACTTTAGCTCATTCCATTTGTTACACTCGAGAAGTTTCTCCTTACAGCACTTCCTCTCAACATTTCTAGTTTCCTCGTGACCTTCTCTGATCATAATAAACATTGCATTCTGTGTT